>VDFB02173274.1:0-15703 GCA_007258455.2 Sequoia sempervirens | reverse complement strand
TAGAATGAGGACCTCTCAGCACCACAACAGGTTAGTTGTCAAAAATAGGGGAGAGTCATAACCATGCGGGTCCTTACTCCTTATCATATTAACACTTGGCTCCACAACTTCAAGCATGTTTATCACATTTTCTGCCGCTGTATAGGTGTAGTTGATTGCAGCTTTTCCATTCTGTGATTTAGAGGTTTCCCCCTTGTCATAATTAGGCAAAGGTTCCTTAAAAGCCTTATGATCAGCATTGGTATTTAGGCCATCAACTTGAAGCTTTCCACTTTCTATAAAATCTTGGACGATATGTTTTAATTTCCAATAGTTTTCAATAGTATGGCCAGGGCCATTATGAAATTTACAGAATGCCTTGTCATTCCACCAATGTGGCTTAGGATTTGGAATGTGAAATTTTGCAGGATCCTAAGGATGTGCCAAGTTGTTAGCAATGAGAGTTTTGAGAATATCCTCATATGAGTCACCCAATTTGGTAAATTTCCGCTTCTGATTTTTGGGCCTCTCCTGATATCTTGGTTTACTTTCTTGTTGTGGAGGTGCATTAAGCTTCATTGCTTGCATAGCCTTAGTCAAATTAAGAACACTTTGATCTCTTGATTGGGAAGAATCCACAACTCCATCATTGACAACTTGTTTGTTTTTGTTCCAATTGTTGTTCTTCCCTTTATCCTTATTGTTGTGTTGACCATTGTTGGTATTATTGTTATGTCTAGTCAAAATGCCTTGTTCTTTTAGAACATCCTCAATGCGGCATGCAGTTTCAATCATGGTATCAAAGGAAGTGAAGACTATCTTTTGATCTCATATCTCATTTCAGGCACCAAATTACTAACAAGTATGTCAATCTTTTCATCCTCATGGATCATCCTAGGATACCGAGAGCATTGTCTCCTCCACCTTTGCAAGAAGGTAACAAAGGGTTCCCCCTGATTTTGTTTCAAGTTGCATAGGTCCAACATAGTAACAGATCTTGACAGATTATATGTGAAGTGTTGAACGAATCTATGAACAAGTTCTCTAAAAGTCTTGACAGGAGGAGTGATATTGGTAAACCATTCCATTGCTTGTCCTTTAAGACTCCTAGGGAACAACCTCATCAAATAGGAGTCATCTTGATGGAATTCAAAGCTCATAGTATAGAACTGATGCACATGGTCGTGTGGATCACCACTGCCATCATATTTATCATATTGTGGGAATTCCACCCTCTTTGGAAAATCTTTCATACTCACACTCTTGTTGAATGGATTAGGACAAATTGAGTCTAGTGAGAATGAGCTCTTAGGTTGCATCATTTTTTCCATCATTTGCTTCATTTGGCGGATTTCTTCCTCTTGAGAGGGATTTTGCTTTTGTATTTTGTTGTCCACATCAAAATTATAAGGGACTCTGGCACCCTTGTTGATTAGACTTTCCAAGAACTTATCTTTGTTTTGTTCCAAATACCTCTCCACATATTGTTGGAAGATAGGCTCTTGTCATATTCGCATGAAGTCTTGAGTATCAAAGTCATAATGTGAGCTACCACCTCCATGTTGGGAACTAGGATGTACATGTTGGGAGTGTGGTCTTGAATTTCTGGGAGGAGTTTTCCTCCTATAGTGAGCATACTGAGAGGCCCTTCTTCCTCTAGGACTAGGAGATCTAGAAGGGGTGCTTGACTGCCTTCTACTTCTTGGTGTTTTGGAAGGGGTGGAGGGAGGAGAATTATGTCCACTGCTAGCACCCCTTGTATTGTATTGTTTGTTTAATTGGTGGGCTAACTGCCTATCTTGCTCCTCTTGAGCGAGTTTCCTTTGTACTTCCAATAAAGCTTGGCTCTCTTCCTCAAGTTGTCTAAACTTTTCTTGCTTTGCAGCTTGTTCATCTAGAAAGACTTTCTTTTCATGTTTAATTCTTTTGAGCCTATCACTTGTGAACCTTGAGGTATGTTGAAGTGGTGAGCTTGGTCTAGACTGTTTGAACAAGTCATTGGTATATGTTGTATTGACATGAGCATCACGAGGTTCATTGTCTTGGTCTTCGTGTTGTGACCATTGTTCTTGGTGAGCTCGTCTCTTATACCTTTCATCCCATTGATGGGCATCCAAATATCTTGTATTAATGAGGGGTGAACCAGGTTGATCATCATGAGAAGAATTTCCAAATATCATGTTGTTTCTATGTTGTTCATAGATATCATCAAGATTTTGATCCATGGCTTCCCTCTCCCGTCGAGTGACAGTATAACTCATATCCATACCTGAGTGGGAAGGTGCTGAGGGGGTACTCAAGTCACTAAAATGGCTCTTTGGGTCAAAATAGGTTTCAGACTGACTCCTAGGTGACTGGTCAAATATTGGTTCCTTTTCCTTTCTCTTTTGACGAGTCTGAACTGGGGGTAGTTGGTTAAAGACTATTTGAGGTCGCTTTCCTTGGCTCACTTGATATCTTGTTGTGACTGACATGAAAGGGAGAGTTCAGGTAAACAGACAATTCTAAGAAACGTCAATACCAGACTAGGATAGTAAAATTTTTCTCTTGTCCGAGAGAGATGGTGAAATAGAACTGTTGCAAATAGGTGCAAACCAACACTGCCACAGAGGTGCTCAATTCTTGGGTGAACACCCTAGCACATATGGATCAGGAGGATGACTTACACAAAGTGTACTAAGTTTGAATTGTATGAAAATGGGTGGACAAGGAGACTACTAGCACTCTCCAAGTGTGTTATCAAAGAGTCTAAAAATTTATCTATTTCACAGGAACAATTCCTAATTTTCCAATCTCAAGCAAAATCACTTATGAGATCAAGGATCACTAATTCAAAAGGTCAAGGACACATAAACCCTAAATACAGAACAGGTCTCTAAAACTGGGACAAGTCACCTAATCGAAGAACTCAGTATTTCAGTTTGTTGTTTGTTTGCAAAGATTAAGCAAGTATATCCATAGATTTTGATCAAGCACATAGGTTTCAATCAGACAAGTTGTGATACAAAAAGTAGTCAATAACAGATCTATCAAGGACAAAGCAACTTGATAGTATCGGGGGAGTCTTGTTTGAAGATGTTTGGACAATGTTTAAGACTCAAAAACAAACACATAGCCATCCCTACCAAAGAAAATGGTGAGAAGTCAAAACCTTTGCCCCATTGCTTATGCGCATACGTGCACCTCACACAGCCGTGTCACCCCCTAGAGGGCGCCCGTGTTTTTGGTGTTTCCAAGGACTCAACAATGTACGTTCAAAGGTTACCCTTGTAGTAGGGGCCAGTTTCGCAACCGCCTCCAAACGTCCAGGTGTATGCCTATGATGGGAATTTGTGTATGATCAACATATGGAGAGATTCTTCCCCCTCCTTGCGCAAAGATTATGACTCCTTTCGGAGGTGAACCGGGTAGGAAACTAACTAAGAGGTTTTACTCTTGGCCTGCTCACACAACCTTCGTGCCTCCGATACGTATTTGGGCCTCAAGAGCCACACCAACACCTGAAAATCACACACCCCGCAAGCGGCTTGAGCAAATTTCTAATGTGCTGCAATAAATGAGCTCTTTCCATGATGATCGGCCCAAGTCATGGAAAAGAAGTTACTATGGTCTTGGAGTCTTCGACTCAACAAGACGCTCTTATTATAGTGAGAGGTGGAATCACTCCCACATAGGTGTGTACTCACTTAATGCTCCCGGAGGTTCAACTTCCGGCAGGCTCTCTAAAGGTGACACTGGACATGGCTCGGATTCGGGTTTCTGATTTTCTGATTCTCCCAAAAGGAGAAGAGCATACTTCTCTAGCCCGTCTCTTTACCCAAACATGCTAAACAACCTTAATCACCGAACTAGTTTCACTTCACCAAATCCACACGCTTTTGAGTTTCTGATTCTCTCAATGAGAGAAGAGCATAACTCGGGATTTATGAAAGTGCAATATTAAACTATATGCTCTAAAACTAAGATGTTTATAAAATCAAACTAATGTAATCTCAAATGATAAAATTTAAATTTGTAGCATAAGTCCTGATGTAAAAATTGGTGATTCTCTCTTTTGAAAATGAGAATGAGAGGGCTCCATTTTATGGGCAAAAGTGGAATTGAAGGAAAATTCAGAAGCAATGTGGGATAAATAGAAAAATAGAAACAAATCTTGATTGGAATTCTTTTTTTAGTTTATTTCCCTTTTAACTGATTTGTTTCCCTTTTTTTCATCACAAGATATTCTTGAGAGGATATTTCATTTATTTTATTTTATTTAAGATGATAATATCTCTTTTAATAAAATAAAATGAGATTATGTAATTTAGAAATGAATATTAATAAAATAAAATAATTTAATTTAATTAAAAATAGATTTAATTAAATAGCATCATTTTATTTAAGTAATATTAACTTCAATTAAATAACATTATTTTGTATTTATTAAAAGGGATTTATTTCCTTTGATTAAATAAAATTAATGAAGCATTCAAACCTTAGGGAAAATTGAAACATTTTGGAATAGTTATGAATTGATTAAGAAATTTGGATTTGAAAATGCCACAATCATTGATTCAGAAGTTGATATTGACAAATTTAAATAAATGGGCCCTAAAAGTCTAGGTGACCACTTTTAGTTTTCGCATGAATATTCTACATGATTTTTTTTAAGTTTTTTCTTTCATCATATAGTAATTAATCATTTGTTGTTCATGTTTGAAATATTTCCCTTTCGCATATAATTATTTGTGTGCAATGTTATTTCCAAGATTAATTTCATCAACTGTTATTTGTTAATTGTAAGCATGTGATTTCATTTAAAGCTTATTTTCTTATCTATGCACAATCTGATCATTTATAGTTGTGTGTAATTAGAGTTTTATTTCATTATCTAGTTAGAGTAATCATTGAGACTCAAGGATCGAAATCCTATTTGTGCATATCGGGATTTGTTATTGGCAGTTTATCAAACAAGCTCTATTTTTTTAGTACATTTTTGTCATAAACTATCACTATATTCTTGCCATAGATATTGGCACACTTCCTGTCACAGTTTCTGCCAAGAAGCGGGAATAGTAGAATTGAACTTAATTTAGAATTAAATGTTTATTGTGCAATTCTAGGATACTAGTTTTAATAGCATTAAATGAGAATATAAGAAGTGTGTGTTGGATTAAAGATAATATTTTATTCATTTACAAAATGTGCTTTGATTTGAATCTTAGATTAAAAGGTGTGTTTCAATTCAATTCTTATATCCATCCATCCCCCTTAGTTCATTAGTTTCAACCCTGAGCTAGATTTCCACAATGTCGTTCACAACCTTACGACCTCGAATTGACATTGAGGAGTAAACTAAGGAAATCCCAAAGATTGATCCAAATCCAAACCAAGATAGACTTAAAAGGATAGTTTTACCCATAATATCAACTACAATTTAATCCAATCAGAAGGATCCTCTTTGTTGCTTTCTAATGCAACTCATGAGGTTCCTACATAAATCTCAAAACCATACCTATTGCATAGGCAATGTCTAGCCTGATATGAGTCAAAAATATAAGATTACAAACAAGTTGTCAATACAATGTAGCATCAACCAATGATGCGGTGTAGGAATTATCAAGCTTGACTCTAGATACAGAAGTAGTTGGAGATGGTTTTCAAGTAGTCATGTGAAACTGTACAAGTAGATCAAGAGTATACTTACGCTGTAAAAGAGTAATCCCTGAAGCAGACTATCAAATCTCAATTCCAAGGAAGTAGTGCAATAAAACCTATTCTATCATGTCAAATCTATCCTGAAGTGATGTCTTCACTATTGTAATGGTAGATGAAGTACTCCCAATAATCAAAATATCATCAACATATAGAACCAATATCAAAAGTGAATCATCCTGTTGTAATAGATACACATTAGGATCTAAATGGTATCTAGTAAAACCTAAATATAGGAGGTAGGAATCCATCTTGGCATACCAATCTCTAGGAGTTTATTTAAGGCCATAAAGAGATTTCCTAAGTCTACAAACTAAGGATGAATCCTGAACAAACCCTATTGGTTGTTGCATGTATATTTCCTCCTCAAGGTCTCCATGAAGAAATGCACTCTTCACATCCATCTGATGTATATTCCATCCATGTATTGGATCTATATTAAGTATGATTCAAATCGAAGTCATCTTAGCAACTGGTGAAAATATTTTTGTATAGTCATGAACACATGGAAATGGGTGTTCCACCTTTTGGGGAGACGGAACTTGGACCTATTTCGCACTTTAGTTCATCAAGAAACCTAGATCCCTCAACCAAGTGACTCAAGTGAGGGATGGCTAGGGGGTCCCTTATGTGATTGGATGGGGGTTCACCATTAAATGAAGCTTCAAATGAGAAATGTGAACACTTATGCACAAAACCCTAGAAAATTGAAAGCATGAAATTAGATTGATGAACTGCAATCAAACAGAAAGGTACTTGGGAGAATGATGGGGTCAAAGCAAGGTCTAAAATTCTAAAAGATTTATTTTTGAAGTACACTATGATTGATATGCTAGGTTGGATGATTTAGTCCTACTACAGGGTTCTAGGCAGAATCAGGAATCTTTTGATGACTAATCAAGATCTACAGAAAGATGTCAAAAGGGTATACTAGGACTAATACGCCCAGTTGGGTGATTTAGTCTTTTTTCTAGGGTTTGACTAATATTTTTTTAGCCTCTAGTGATCTTCTGTAGCTTCCTTATTTTCTGATCTTCAAGTTTGAAAGTATAAATTTTGGCCTGTAGGTGAGTTTTCGTGAAGATGAAAAATTCTTGACAACTTTTTCCTCGAAGGATCTTCAAGCTCCAATTCACCTAGATCTACAAACACACTTCAAGAGAGAAAAATATTGTTTTGTTAGGGAATGGGGGTTTTCCTTGGTCAAGCCCTATTTTGGTAATTAAACCTTAAAATGAAATGAAATAGCATGAAGGAATGATGAATGAACAAATCCTATGTTGTAACTCACTAAACCCTTGAAATTAAGGTTGCAAACTTGTGTGAAATGGCTTTAATAGATGTGGATATTGACTCTTGATTGAATGTTTGAAACTTTGTCTTGAATTATTGCTTGAATCATGAAACCTACATCATAAATGTTAGCTCACAAATACACATTACGCATGAATACTTTGACATGATGCTTGAATCTTGAATGTAGCTCCAAATGCTTGATGATTTTCACTTGAATGCTCTTGATCTCATAAACTTTCCTTAGGAATGACTTGAAAACTTGCTAGGATGCTTAGATATTTGAAATTGCTAGCTTGTTCTTCGTAGGAGAAACTTAATGAAATGACCTTATATTTATACTTTTTTATTCCTTTAATTTCTTGAAATTACAACACTACAAGCTGACATTCAGAAATTGAATCTAAGGATAATAAAATCTTGCCAAGAATTTGAATTAAAATGGGTCCTAGGTTAAAGTGGAACTCATACGCCAAGTTGGGCATATGAGTCCCAAAGGCTTAAACCTGGGACATAGACTTCGAGAAGTGTTATGTTCAATGTGACATTTAAAATCAGGTCTCGAGACCTAGGGAGGACCCATATACCCAAAGGGGTGTATGAGTCCCAGATCCCTAAATCTAGAACACATAGCCAAAGACATTAAATTATGATTTCTCATTTATGATATGTCAAGATTATCCTTAGAAAAATCCATTTAATTAGGCTTTTGGATGCAAAATAGGACCAATTAAGGCATAAATAAACCAAATTTTAACAGGGAGGACCCAAACAAGTGTGAAAATGTAAAGGGACAAATTTTTCTACACTACAAGTCAATGTCTACAAGTTGTGAAAAACCTTTGGCAACCAACCTTGCTTTGTACTTATCAACTAACCCATCTGCTTCAAATTTATTTTGATATATCCACCTACATCAAACTATCTTCCTTCCCTTAGGAAGTGAAGTCAAATCCCAAGTGTGATTTCTTATCAAGGAATCATATTCCTTATCCATAGAAATATTGCACTGCAGTATGTCTAATGCCTCTCTTAATTCCTATGGATCAAAAACTGAAGCAAAGAAGGCTTGTGGCCCCACTGAAAATTTTTCCTTAAGCTTTCTATCAAATACTAAATCTTGTACCCCTGTGTCTACCCTATGTAGAGTGTGAGATGTGGGTGATTTTAGTGCAATATCAACTTCGATGCAATCCCGAACTAGATGAAGATGAACCCTCATCATTATTGCATTATAAGAAGAAGAAGATATTGCATTAGGAATCTACTAAGAATTATCTGAATCATTAGTATTGTAATCAAGATCTGAAGAGTCCACAATATGTTGAGAAGTGTCAAGTATAATTTCAAGAGATGTTTCTTGAAACTTAACACTTCTCTCAATAAAATAACTCATGTGTAGGGTGGAGTAGGTGATCACCTTTTACCATCTAGATATCAACAAAGATGCAAGGTTTGATTGTGATCCATATCCTTGTGATGTTCTTTGAATATGTGTCATGGCATGAGAGCCAAAAACTCTAAAATGATCAATTGTTGGTTTTCATCCTTTCCAAGCTTCAAAGGGAGTGATACCGTTCAAGGCTTTATGTGGAAATATATTATCTATGTAACATGGAAAGTTGAATGCTTCTGCCCAATATGATGGTGTGAGGACCTTACAGTGAATCATTCAATTATTCATCTCTTTTAAAGATCTATTTTTTCCATTCTACAACACCATTATGTTGAGGAGTATATGGAACTGTGTGTTGTAGATATATCCCCTCTTATATGTAAAACTACTCAAAACAGTTGTTGAAATACTCACCCCCATTATCGGTTTGAAGAACCTTGATGACTTTCCCTTATTTTTTTAGCTAGAGCTTTCAAATCTTGAAATGATTCAAACACTTATGATTTATTTCCTAAGGAAGCAGACCCATGTAAAAGTTTGAGAAACCATCAATAAAGGTGAGAACATATCTAGCCTTTGTAAAATATGGATGGGGAAAAGCCCCTGAAACATCACTTTGAACAAGTTCTAAAACTTGTGTTTCCCTCCATGATTTTCCTTTGTCAATTTTTTCTTTTGGATGCTTTCCAAGTGCACAACCTTCACAAATCCCTTTAAAAAATTTAACCTTAGGTAATCCCTTGACCATATTCTATTGACATAGTTGCTCAAGATAGTGGTAGTTAAGATGGCCAAACTACTCATGCCATAATTTTCTAACTTCATCTAAATGAGTTAGTAGTGCTTTTGGAGAAATATATATGGCATAATTGGAGAAGGTATATAATCTGGATTGGTGATTTTCCTCCCCTATTGCTACCAAATCGTTGCTTTTTAATTCTCTTATCTCAACTGAATTTGGAGATAAGTATACTCTCATGCCCTTCCCTAAATAAGTTATTTGACACACTGAAAGGAGATTAGTTGAAAGAGAAGGTAGCCTTAGAATATTTGAAAATGTTCCTCCTTCAACTTCAATAGACCCTCTCCCTTTTACCAATGTTGGGGGTAAAAGCACAAACATGTGTCACACTTTATAAAGGAACCGGCCAATAGCAAAAAAAATTATAAACTTCAACCACATAAAAGTGATCTTTATGTTTAGATTTTCAAAATGATGTAAACTAATGAAATGTAGAACTTTTGATGAAGTTTATTCATGTAATTTATTAGATTTAAAAAAAAAATCATTATTTTTTTTATCAATTTAAGAACATATTTTGGAATGTTGAAAGTTTCAGAAAAAAGTGACGTTCATTGGACATCAAGAAACAAATTGAAAAAAACTTTATTTTACCCTAAATTCTTTTCTCCAAATAGGTAACTTGAATATCTAGTGCATGGGAAAAAACCAAATTTTGATGTATATTTTTCTTGTAATAACGTTTTAAATTCAAACTTGTCAGAATTTGACAGTTTTCATTGGACATCAACTATTGTCTATTTTTTTAATCATTTTCAAAAATAAAATTATACCCTTTTGAAGAGGACTCTCTCCTCTAGTGCACCATATATTTTTCAAAAAAAATTAATATATTTTACTATATTTTTTGAGATTTCTAATCAGCCTCTTTTTTAACTTTAACAGCCTACTTGCATTATTTTAAAAATAAAATATATTTAAACTAATCAAAACATTAAAAAATACACATTTGGATTCTCCACTTCGAGCTCTACAAAAGGGTATTTTTCTTTTTTTAGAAAAATCATTTTGACTGAAGAAGAAATACTCTATTGAAGTTGAATGTTTCAAAAAACTTGAAAAAAATGTGAGTTGGCTACCAAGTAGGATGCCAACTAGATATGTTTGGCCGGAAAATTTCCGGTTGAGCATATTTCAATCGAAACCCTCTCGATTGGAACATACTCAACCGAAACATGATCGGCAGATAAGTGATCGATCAAAATATTTTAGGCCGAAAACTATACATATAAATAATTTTTTAAGATTTTTTCAACTCAAGAAAATTCGGTAAAATACAAAGGAAGGCTTATTTCAAACAAAAGAAGGCTTATTTCAACAAAACAAGGCCTATTTCAACAAAAGAAGGCTTATTTCGATAATAGAAGACTTACTTCAACAACAAAAAATGTATTTGGACAATAGAAGAGCTATTTTTGAAGGTACATTAATCTTCAACTTATAATTGATTATGTCACTCTTTTTATGGGTACATTTATAGTTATTTTTCACTATTTTTCATTTGAATATGGTTGAGAACTAGGGTTATTAGGTTATAGTGTACACATGTACAAGGACCCACAATTTTCAATCATTCAAGTGCACCTACAAACTTGTACTATAAACTTTGTAAAAATATGCTTAACTTCACCTAGTGTGTTTTAGATAATCATTATGTATTATGTTATTCAAAGATACTTCTCCCTTATTTATGCATGAAATTTTTTCATCTTATGATGATATTCATTCTACATGTCATGATGATTAGATATGTCCATAGAGCCATGTTCTTTTTATATCCTTCCTTATTTTATACATTATGTTGTGTTTCATGATCACTATTCTCCCATAGCTCATGTGAGACCTATCAATATTCATTTAGATATATGCCTCTCAATATTCATTTAGATATATACCTCTCAAGTGCACATCCTCCTTATTCCTTGGACTTATCTATATTTTGTGGACACCTTTGTACCTTCTTTAGGTAGAACTTCCTCTATGTTAGTTCGTGTAGCACTTATGTGCTCCATTCTCCTTCCTCATTTTTCTTTGTTGAGGATATTCGTGTATTCTATTTTATTCCCATGACCACTCACTCAATTGGATTTTATTGAAAATTATGTTGATTCCTTTCTATGGATCCTCTCCTTCAAATGTGACTACCTTGGCCATGTATATTTTATCATCAAAAATTGACTAGATCTTTCCAAACCTTATGTTTGTCCAAGTTTTCCCATGCTCTTGGATTAGGTTGGCACATCTTAGGTTCACTTGAATTGATTGTGTGCATTATACTTGGAGATCAAGTCCCCTTCTTGAAAATCCATACTTGTGTTCTTTTCTAACTTCTTCATGCCCTATAACCAATAAAAATAATCTACTTGTTATCCTTTCATGGTGTGTGTACTATCTTCCTCCAAAATTAAGGTTTAACCAAAATTTCCTTTTTTAGCCCATGTTTTATTCATAAATAATTTCACATACCCTACATTTTACATTCTTGAACTACTTGTGCAAGTTTAGATTCCCCTTTTCTCAAGCATCCTCTAGAGTTCCTCATTGCTAGATGCTTCATCATGTGATTCTCAAGATATTAGATCTAGTTTATATTTCTTGTGAACACATTATTTTTTATCTCATGTGTTATATAGATCTAATGCTAAATAATGATCTATCTTCTTTGAATACATTTTAAGGTTCTATGTACATGATACATGTAACAATACCCCTTCTTTGTCTCTAAACTAGTTTTGTAGTTCAAGGATCTCCATGACATGCCTTTTTAATGATGATCTCATTGGATTTCCTTATCACATGTGATATTGAAAATTACGAGCTTGAATGTCTTGTCAAATTTATAATGAGCTAGTGATCTACACATTTAGGTATATCGAACATGATGTTTCTCTTTCTATGTTTTATAGTATACTCATTTTATTAAAAAGATTTGCATATTGATGCATTTAGTGGTGATACTAAGTGATATCACAATCTAGTGTACTTCTAGTTACATGCTAAATATTTTCAAGTGATATATACCAAATATTCTCAATGTGCATTGTTTGCAATTTATGCATTTAAAGAAATTTTAATTGATGAACCTTTATTGTACAATTTATACATGTATTTAAATAAATTTTAATTGGTGAACCTTATCATTCTATATATCACTAGAGAAATGTAACATAAGTAATGTAGGACCATTATATTCAAGTTAAAACAATTCAAAATTTGAGTATGATGATAATATTGTTGTAAGATCTTCTTGGGGACTTGAATTCTTTTAATATCATTAGTTAAGACCTATTTTCTTCAAGTCTTTAATTTTTTTTATTTTTTATTTTTTTATGTCAATACAAATACTAGACAATAATCCAGTATTTGGCTCATGTTAATTATTTCTTGCATGTTTTGTACACATGAATTTTCCCTATATATGAATTTTAGATGATGCTTGAGGTTATAGAGTGCTTATAGTATAAATATATGGTGCAGGAGCACCCTGGAACAAAAGTTGTCAATCTAGGTTGATTAGGATTAGACTCTAGGTGTGAGTTAGTTTGTCATTAAATAAGGTCTTGAAGAAAATTTTCTATTGTATTGAATCATTTTAGATGAATATTAGGTGTTTAGAAGGTCAAGTTTGAAAAAAGTACAAAATATTGAAAAGTTGAAAAGTTGTCATCAAAAATTGCAAAATTGCCTTGTAAGGGAATACCAACGGTCATAAGCATTCAAAAGTTAGTTTTGGAAGGTATGGTGGTTTATTTTGGTTCAAGGGGGTCTATAAAGGCTGGAAACATCAATGTACATTCTCTCTTGAATATTTGAATACAAAACTCTTTGAATTATCTCTATTTTCTACAGATTTTCTTGTTTCTCCTTCATTTGTTGTGTTGGTACAATCCATATAGGGGCGGTTTGAGAAAAATTCCTTTTGAATCTTCATGGGGCATGTGTTAACTTGTATTTCCATTGGTTTTGAGCCTTTAACTCAAGAATTGGTGGAATTTTTGCTTGTTTTTCTCATTGCAGGTCAGTACCATGTTTCAAGGGTTTGAGGGCTTAAAAATGGTATTTTAGGCCATTCCACCTACTATTCCCCATTGTATCTTGGTGGAATGACTAAATAATGCTTTGGCCATGTTTTTTTTTGGTCTTTGGAAGCAGGGGAGCCTGTAAGTGGTTTTGGGAATGGTGCCCTAGGTAGTTCCCTTGTGTTTTGTGTGAAAAAAAAGAGGTTTGAACCATGAGTTTGAAGAAATTGTGATTGAACCAGTTATGTGTTGAATCCTTGAGAAAGTGAAGGGATAATATAGTGATTTTGAGTTGGTGGCCAAGTTTGGAAAGGCCTGGAAAGTAATTTTTCAATAAAACCCTAGATAATAGCCTAAAAGTGGGAGTTTGTGGTTTAGGGTACTTGCAGTCCATACATTGGTGAACCAATTATGGATTTGGGGGTTTGGTAACATGTGGAAGGTTTTTCCATCAAGTTTTAAGGTCTGAGGTGTGCTTTGTTAGGTGTTTCTTTGGAAAATAGGGCTAATTTTCCCTTGGTAGCAGCAGAAAAGCCTCAATTTGAGGGCTTTGATCCAAAAGAGTCATCTGAAATATTGAGGTATGGTGTAAAGGGATATGAAAGGCATCTGAAACAAAAAAAAAAATTGTGGGTTTATGTTGATTTTGGGGAGTTAGAGCTTGAAAATGTTGTTGGGAGGGCTACTAGGCTTGTAGGCCTAAAAGGTGAAATCCAAGGTAACAAGGTCACAAGGCTTAAGAGGTGGTTTGATCATGTTCTAATTGAGATTATGAGTGGAAGAAAACCCCCCTGCTTACATCAAGTGGTATCAGAGCAAAGGTACTAGATATTTGTGAAAGCAAGTTGCAGATTGAAGGTTGAAAAAGTTTCAAGGAAAGATGCCTCCAAAGGCTAGTGCGATGGAAAAGGAGATAAAGGAATTGAAAGAGAATTTTTTACAGAAGGAGAGGCTCTATAGAGAGTCTCAAGAAGCCACCTTAGCCAAGATAGCAGTTTTGGAGAAGAATCAGAGAAGAGGAATGGTGAATGAAGACCAAAGTGATAAGGAGGATGAGGGGGAAGAAGGAAACCCTCTAGTTGGAGTCTAGAATGATGAAGATGACTTAGACCCTGAAGAAAAGAGAATGGTCAAGATGCTAAAGATAGTAAAAGGTGACAACACTCCAAAATTGAAAGTTTAAGTGCCTATGTATAGAGGTAAGATGGATAGTGAAGAGGTTTTGCTTGGATTGATGCCTTAGATAATTTTTTTGAGTTTGAAGACATAGAGGACAGTAAAAAGGTGAAATATGCAAAGAAAAAATTGAAGGGACCAACCCTAACATGGTGGAACTTTATTCAAGAAGATAGGGTCAAGAAAGGTAAGTCTAAGATAAGCTCTTGGGATAGGATGGTAGCAAAGGTAAAGGCTCAGTTTTTACTAGCAGATTATGCCATACAAACCTTTATGAAATTGCAAGATTTGAAGCAAAGGGAGTTAGATGTGATGTCTTATACTGAGGAATTTCATAGGTTATGTATTAGGGAAGGTCACAATGAAGATGAGGTTGAAAGAGTGGCCAGGTATTTGAGTGGTTTGAGATTGAACATAAGAGATGAAATTAGTTTGAACCCTCCTAAGACAATGGAAGAATGTTTCCAAATGGCAGTAAGGGCAGATGATAGAATCAAGAGAAGGAAAGAAAGACAAATGGCAGAGGTAACATGAATAGAGGGAGAGGTACAAGGAAAACCAATGAAGAACAAGAGAGTGCAAGAAAATGTAAAGAGAAAAATACTAATTTTAGAGGTGGATTCAGAGGCACAAGGGGTAGGTTTGGTGGTGGAAGGAATTCTAACAATTTTGTAGGTAGATGTTACCATTGCCAAGAATATGTTCATCCTTCTTGGAATTTCCCTAAGAAACTTAGTTCAACATCGAGTGGTGGAGAAAATAAGAATGAAAGGAGAGCTCAGATTGTTCAAGAAGAAGATAAATGTGAAAGTTCCAATTCAAATACTCTATGTGCTACTCCAAAAGTAGGTGAGATGTTGATGATGAAGAAACAATTATTGAAGACAACAAAGGAAGGAGAATTGCTTCAAAGAAGAGCATTGTTTAGGACAGCCTGCAGATGCAAAAACAAGGTATGCAAAGTAGTAGTTGATTATGGATGCACTGATAACATTGCATCTAGTGATATGGTGGACAAATTGAATTTGCAAATAGTTCCTATAGAAAATATTTATAGAGTGTCTTGGATTAGTGATAATCAATCTATAGTGGTGAATGAACAAGCTACTATTGAATTCAAAATTGGTTAGTATAGGGATCAAGTTGTTCGTGACATATTGCCAATGAGTTGCTACCACATGTTGCTAGGAAGGCCCTGGCAGTTTGATAGGTCAGCTATGTATAATGGAAGTAAAAACACTTATAACATAGAAAAAGGAGGGAAGAGCATACATATTGACTTCATTTAATGAAGAGACAAAAGAGCATGGTGAGGTTATCATGGTAGGGAAAAAGGATTTT
>VDFB02173273.1:0-18419 GCA_007258455.2 Sequoia sempervirens | reverse complement strand
ATAAAGACCTAAGAGAGGGAGAGGGAGAGACTTGAGAGAGAGAGGGTAGAGGATTTGAAGGGGCTAAGGGTTTAGGGTTTAAGGTTATGGGTAGAGGAGAGATAGAGGGATTCAACAAAGAAAAACCTCCCAACCTTAGGATTTTCTCCCACCATAAAAGACTAGTAAATATAAGACAAGACAGAAAGGATGATTCAAAAGATGCAACATAATCGTGTTGATATGTCCTTCAATCTTCTTAAGAAGATCCAGCATGATCCTGCTTTATAAAGGAAGTGACTTCAGATGGATCAAGTCTAATTATGCATATTTTAAAACAATTAGGAAGCATTTCAAGTTGTTGTCAAGCCCCTCTCACCATAACCCTATTGGACAGTCACACATCACATAGGAAGGTGAGTTGTTAGGTCACCTACATATGTGACAGGTGGTTGTCCAATAAAGATAAAATGAGGAGACTATGTGTATTTATTACACATAACAAAAGAAGAGAAATGGTTGAATCAAGGTCATGATATAAGTACAAGGAAAACACCTTTACAAGAGCTAGCTACAAGAGGCAAATGGGATTGATATTATTCATTCATGGGTGTAATCGGGTGAAATTGAATGCAATAGGTAAAGGTCATTGTCATTGATATGAAAACTAACAATGCATGTTGCAAATGGTCCTGCTGAGGGACAAATAACAACAACAAAAAGTTGCACAAGGCTCTATTCAAGGCATTCGCAATCAAACATTAGGCGAACAAGTTTCTAGATAACATTCAATGCATGATGTTTTAAGGAAAGGCATAAAAGGAAAAGACATTCAAGAAACATCAACTCTAGTTGACACAGATAATATGCCTATTGAAAACATGTCATTACAAGAGGTTTATGACAGCAATGGAACCCTCATATCATGTGATCGAGATACAATTTCTATGTTCATAACCTTTCATGTAGGGTTTTTTGTCATCATGATTGATCCAACATGGATCATGATTGCATACAAGAAACAAAAAGTTACAAATGACAATTAAGCAGTTATGATTTAGGAGAAGTCTCATTTTGGAAGCCAAGGCCATAGTACAAGTGTATATGAACAACAACTATGAGGTTATGCTACAATACATCCATGCAGGTTCATGTAGGACATCAAGCATTACAATGGTACAAGTGCATATGAACAACAATCAATAATCAACAAGAAGTAGTGAAGGAAGCAAAGCATAGTTGTATTTTTACCTTTTCATACCATTGATCATCCATTCCAGCAATAGGCTATACTAGTGAAGGAATATACTTGCACAGGGGTGTTTTAATGAATATATTCAGGATAAAAACCATCATAAATCATGGTGCTTCAAGGGAAAATAGCATAGTCATGAATAAGAGTTGTACCATTAAAGGCTACAGGTTTGTCTTCATGTTATCTATGAATTTGAAAAAATAAATCTACACTGGGTGACAACATGACTATAGCCATGAAATGGATTGCAGTGAGATAAATAATATAAATGGTTGTTGCCACTATCTCATTTTCTCTTTGGATAGTAATTACTTAGTCTTAACAAGTGAATAGCAAAGGGATAGGTGTCAATAATATACCTTCATTTGATAAGTCCTAGACTTTTGGTGATCTCATTGACCCAATAAGGCATTGCTTAGAAATCATTTCATATATTTTTGACAAAATCAAAAGGAGGACTGATGTATCCAATTGTAATAAGAGAGAAATTTCCAAGGGATGGGTAGTACCATCATCTTAGGTACCACTATTGCAAGATGGTAAATGACAATCCTTGTATTTGTATGCATGGAGGTCCTAAAGCATACTTTGGGTAAGGTGCATTCATGGCATCTTTTGGTGAAAGGTTTCCCAAGCATGAGCAAAGATCTAGTGTTCCATCAAGCTATGTTGGAACAATTATACACTAATCCCTCCCCTAGGGTGTTTCCTCACATCAAAACCAATCCCTTCTTCCTATCATTTGTTGACAAGGCCAATTAATTAAAATGCTTAAATGGGATTATAGGTGGATATGTTTTGTATAAGGATTTGATAAGTAGTATTGGGTTAGGAATACATATTGATGAGATTGCAAATGCAATGTTATCAGTGGATCGATATGTTATGTGTTAAATCTATCATAAACCCTCTTGAATACTTATGAATTTGACTCCCACAATGGATATATGGCACTGATCTAAATTGTATAATTTAGCATTTGTTCGCCTTTACCAGAGCTTGCTAAAAATTGCAAATCAATGACCTATTTTATCTTGGGATTGTGTTGTAGTTATCTCATGCTCCAAATAGTCGATAATGTCGATGAATAGCCAATTCTATTCAATATTATCCTATTATGTTGAGCTATTAAATGAGATTATTTGTTATTGTTAATGTTGTTTATGATATTGGTGTAGAGGTTGTAAACATTACTAAGGGATCCATGAGCAACATATTGACTAGATTTGATGTCCAAAAGGATTGTCAGGTCGATAATGCAATGTTTTAGATCCGAGGAATACATAGAGTTTTTGAGAAGCATGGCATCCAAATTTCTTATTCATCACCATACCACCCATGGAAATGGATAAGCAGAGTCAAGCAATAAAAGCTTGATGAAGATTATTAAAAGAATCCTAGATCGTAATAAAAGGGCTTGGGATTCTGCTGAGATTAGTAGTCTAGGGCGATAGGGTAACTATGAAGAAGGCAATAGGTTGTGCCCCATTTGACTTGGTTTATGGGATAAGTGCTAGGTTTCCCCAAAATAACTTAATGGAAATGTATAAGTTTGTCTAGATGTATGATAATGAAATTGATGATGAGATGCAATTGAGAGTGGAAGCTCTTATAGAATTAGATGAAACCAAGAGGGAAGGCCAAAAGAGAAATGCAAAGTTGTAGTTGCAAGTAAAGAATTTGTATGACAAGAGGGAAACTACAAGGAGTTTCAAAGATGGAGATTTAGTTTTAATGTGGAATGCCAGACTAGAAGATAAAGGGAAACATGTGAAATTTGATGCAATCTGGTTGGGTCCATTTTTTATTAATGGTAAGTGGGGTGAAGATTAGTACTTCCTCCAAGATATGATAGGAGATCTTCTAGAACTTCTAGTTCACGGGTAGTTCTTGAAGTTATACTTCACTTGAAGTATTCTTTTCCATGAACAGTAGTTTAGGTTTGTATATTTTGCATATATTTTGTACATAGTTGGGGTTGTTTTGTTTGAACAGTCCCTTTTTGGTTGTCTCTGCATCTTGGTCTACTCTACCTGAGATTTTGGATTCTCGCTTCATTCAAGTGGAATGAACGTCCCCAACTAGAGCCACTGATGGAACTTCAGTATTTTTCTCCTTGTTTTTCACTCATGCCTTGCCTTATGTCTCTAGTCTTTCATGGTGTTTGAGTTTTCTAAGGGTTGGGGTTTTAGCTTTGTCTTCATGTAAAACCCTAATGTTTATTTCATGCTTTGGCTGGGTTCTATTTTTCTGTTACTTTTGATGGGGTTTTAAAACAACTTATGTCATATCAGTTCATGTAGGTTGATTCCCTTTGATTTTAATACTTTATTTCCTCCGCAGGGTTTTATTTTCTAAGTCTCGGTTGGCCCCATGTTTCATCTTTTAAAAAACAACTTATGTCATTGTTTACTGTTGGCCTAGTGATGTCCCCTCATCCTTTTGAATGAATGTTTTATTTTGCAGAAGGGATTGAATTCGCGCTACCGTTGATCAAATTGCCTTCGGATATCAATGGTTTCCTGCCATTGCATGATTGGAAGCTATAGGATTTTTACCGATTGCGATATCGCGGGCAAGCACCACGTGTCCTTCTGGGGGATGAAATTGCATGACCGTTGATCAACTACCGTTTGATCTTAGTCGTTCCCCACCATCCCATGATGGCCCCACCACAGTGCTTTGGTCGATCACGATATCACGGGTGGTCACCATGTGTCTCATCTAATGAAGCCGAAAGAATAAAGGAAATATCGTGGAACATTAATCCAGCCTTAAATACATTAAAATGAGTGTTACTAAAGTGCTCTTAAGATGCACATGATTCAGATCGATGGATGTGTTATAATCTTGATGGAAAAGATGCTCAAGGGTTAATGATAGGGCCGATGACTGTGTTGAAGGAACAAGATCATTGATGCTCAAGATCTACGGTTGCCCGCCATCGCGTGATCTGAAGTTGCAGGATTTTTACCGATTGTGATATCGCGGGCAACCGCCACGTGGACTTCCTTCATAGCATATGGTATGGTGGGACCCTTATGGCCATTTTGGTGATTGTGTCATCCTGTTTTAAAGGTAACCATCGATGATTTGATCAAAATGAAGGATCAACGGCTTGAATTTAAATTTGCATCAAATATGGTTGGAGTCATTCCTGCAGTGCGTGAGTGAGCTTTAATGGTGGATGAGACATTTACTAGAACAATTTGATTGAAATAAAATCAATTCTCCTGCTTTATGTGTGTCACAAAGCATTCAAGTATTTTGTGAAGTAGTTTCAGAGCCGAGAGCAAGGTTGTGAACCCTAACAGCCAGAATTTGGGATTTTTGCGAAAATAATCGTGAGTTAATTTTTGTGTTTCCCGGTCACTCTATGCTTGAATTAAGGAAAATATTTGTGGTACTTATCATAGGGCTTGTTGATAAACATTTTAGGGCTATATTTTGTTCTGTAATTTCATATCTCTGGTTAGTCCTAGCTATTTGAAGTGTGAAGTTATAAGAAGCCCTAGTTTGTCCGAGATGGCACCACCCAAGCAACATTCTAACCAGATTGACTATTTAAAAAGAAACTTGTATGATGATTTCCTGGATCAATTGTCCTTGTCAATGAGTGATAGAAAGAAGGGGTTGGTTCTGATTCGAGGGAAAATCCTGGGAGAGGGGTTAGTATACAATTGTTCCAACATAGCCAATACTAGGGTTCCTCTCATGGGTTTGGAAATGTTTAGATTGTGGTATGGACAGAGGAATTTGCCTCACCCTTTTTCAAATGGATGGATGTATGATATGGGGAAATTGGTGGTACCAAATTTTTTCCCTAATGTAGACCTACTTAGGGCAGTAGCTGCAAGATATGACCCTGTCACATGAGTAATTAGGGATAATGATGGAAAGGTTTTGTTAACCATTAACATAGATGATATTCAATAGATTTTTGACTTGAGTAAACCGAGTGAGGACTTGGTGCCTATCAACCTTGAGGAAATGAAGCAAGAATATGCAAAGTTGAAGTCTCTTTTCAGAGCTAAATTGCTTCCACCTCATCTAGCTAAGGCAGGAGGTTCAAGATTTCATATCAGCCCTAGTGACTAAGAACCTTTTAGATTAAATTGTTTTTCAAATCATTTCCTAGCCACTTTTTATTCATTCTATCAGATTTTTGGTTTCAATCATGGTGCAGTGATTCCCATTGCATACATGTTCATGGGGGTGCAAATACAACACCTTAACTTCTCTATCACATATGACTTTGCTTCTTTCTTGGCTGAGAGGATACATGAGGGGCTCTCAAAGCTATAGAAAAATGATACTGACACTCAATTATTTTGGTATTCTATGCTGATGCAAATGTTTTTATTCAAGAATGTTGACTTCTTCTTTGAGAAGATGAAATTAAGGCAATCGGTTGATGCAGAAAGATTGCCAATACAGATATGGGCTGCAAATTTATCTTGTAATAAGGAAAGCACTAGTTATGTGCAATTTGATAATTGTTTTTCTTCCAGATTGAGGGCTATATTGATGGTGAATGTACCTAGGATTCCTGAGGAATTACATGATTTCCTCAGGCCAAAGGGGAGGAAGCCAAAATTAAAAGTCAGCCATAACTAGGGTGACATTATCCCATTCCTAGTCAACACTATTTTGAGGGTATATGGTTTTCAAGGAGCCCCTCATATACTGCCATACAATGTGCCACCAAGAGTGGGGTTTGCAAAATTTATGTGGCAGATAGGTTGCATCCATGAGGACAACCTCACAGGGAGGGGTAAGAGAACATTTTTCCCTGATTATACAGTGGTATCTGATTTTTCCTTTTCAAAAGGAGGTTGGGTGCACTTTGAGAAATTCTTTGAGGATTATCATTTGAGATGTGGTCCAAAGTGGCAGCATGATCTTGAGGGTTTTTTTACCTTTTTTAGATAAAGAATAAAGGATAGAAAGTTTGTGCATGAGTCCAACTTTCTTGAGGACCTGATTAGAAATTACTTCGACCTAAATAAGTAGGAGTTGAACAAGGAGAAATGGATAGGTTATGATAAGCTATTAGATATTGTGCACAAAATGGATCCGAAATATGATCCACTGTTGGAGTTTAGTCCCCACCATAAGAAATTTTATTTTCTGATGGAGAACTTCAAAGAGATTATGGGAACTTTGAGAACCAAAAAAGTAAACTTAGAGTTGATTCTGGGTGTACAAGAACAAGGTGCCAAACCATTTGAAACAAGGCCAGCATACTAGCCTATAGAAAAGTGGCCCATTTACATGAGAAAAAAGGATAGCAGCAGTGATGAGGAAGAAGTGGACAGAAAGGGGAAGCAAATTATGAAGTTTCCTTCACAAACAGGTCCAAAATTCAAAGTGCTTGGGGCAATTAAGATCATTGATTTAGAATCATCACTAGAAGATAGTCCCCCATCACCACCATCTGAGCCAAGCCCTAAAAGGAAAAGAACTGATCAACCACTAGAGATTTTGATGGATGAAATTATTATTACTGATCAAGACATGCAAGTTGGTATGCCTTCCCCTCCTAGGCTAGCTGAATTGGTTTTATCTGATTTAGATATGAAAGGAAAAACTGTACAAGATGCAAGAATGGAAGCATGTAAGGAGTTTCTAGACGACAATGCATTTGTAAAGACTCTTGTATTCTTGCAATTGGTATGGAGGATGAAGTTTGAAGAATATCAAAATAAATGTAAGGAGAGAAGAGAACTAAGACCTGACAGGTTAGACCAGGAGAATGATGAGGAAGTGAAAGCTGAATTAATGGAAGAATTTAAGAACATCACTCCTGAGGAAGGAAGAAAATTGGTGAGTCAGGCTGGTGTATTGATTCTTCCTGAATGGGACATTGCAGATGCAGTGGCCTTTAATGCTATTATGAAGTCCAAGTATCCCTTGCAAGAATCTGAAGAAGAAGTCAAGGCAGCACTTCAAGATTCTACTTTAAGTGAAGAGTATGAAACCTTGGCAATTTGGACTTTGGCCCCACAGGGGAGAAAGCCAAATATTATAGACATTAATCCAAATTTCAGAGGGGGATTACTAATAAAGAGAGCTTCAGAGAACTCAACCACCGAGGCTACTAGTTTAACTATGAATGTGGCCAAATTGTCCCAAAAGACTGCTGAAAGGGAGGAGGCTGAAAAGAAAATCCTAATGGAGAAGTATAACCTTTTGATTGAAGAATACAACAAGATGCAACAGAGGAATGTTGAGTTACAAACTAAGGTGGAAAGTTTCAGGTATAGATAGATTGGGGAGACATCAAGTGCTCTAGGGACTAGTACATTACCTTCCATAGTAGGGTCAGTGCCTCTTGCTTTTCCAATTGTTTCCACACTAGAGTCTCCCAGTCAAAATCCTACCTTCACCCCTTCTTTAGAGGAAATTGATGAAGAAACAGAGTGCTTTTTTTATCCTACAAAGAAACAGCTCTTGCAAAGAATTGATGAGTTACAGGAATCTTTGAGGGTAAGTGAGGAGGGATCTCTTTCAAAGAAAAAAGAGATTGTTATTACTGTTTTAAGGAATTTGAATGAAAAGGTTGATAATAAATTTATATCTATACATTCTTTATATTCTTTTTTTTTTAGATGCAATAAAGAATATTGATAGGGATCATGAGGTAGTGATACCATTGATTGAAAATTGGATCCCTAGGGCCAGTGATTTGGATGTCATGTATAAGGCCTCAAGGTTTGATACAAACAATAGGCCCCAATCATTAAAGCCTACTCATGTGTTAGTAAAATCATTGCAAGGTTTTTAGACCTTACCAAATGAATTAAGTAGGAAGACTAGGGAGTTGGTGAAGAATTTCAATGATTGGGGTAACACATTGTTACCTGATATAATTGATGAGTAGGGGAAAATCAGGTCACTCCAGTAGTGGCAGGGTCAGGTAGGTGAGGTCATCAATGATCAAATTAAATTAATTTGTGATGACTCAGATTATGACTTGTTGGTGAGTTGTATGGATAAAATCATTAGTACCAGCTCATTTTTGGAATCTTTTGAAAGAGATGCAAATCAGGTAGCAATAAAATACACACCTTATAATGTCAAGGTGAATGAGGTAATTAATTTTGATTGGCCAATTGATGAAGAATATCAAAGGTGGGTAAATAAATATTTGACTAAGGAGGAATAAAAGAATGAATTACTAATGAGTGGTAAATCAGATGTTGCAATTACAACAGCCTCCAGTTTTGCTTTGATGGTGGTCTCAATGTGGGTTTCTTGTGGTTTTTTGTTGTTGCCTCAATTTTCCTCAGCTGACATGATGAATAGGAATATTCTCTAGGGTGATGGCTGTTGTAATGATTTTTGGAATATCACTAGATGCTTCATTTGGCTGGTGACATGTGTACTTTTTGGCTTGATGTTTGTTTGCTCCTTCATTTTCTATAAGAAGGATTTCAAGGCCAGAAGTACGGGTTAGCAAGTTAGATAATTTTTGGTCGATTCTAGGTGAAGCTGCAGAGAAAATTGTAAAGTTTGATGGTTTTAGAGAGATTTAGGTTCTAAGTTATTCTGTAATCGGTTTTGAATTCATGGGGATTTAATGTTGTATAACAATAGTAGCATTTGAGTTGAAATGATAAATTCAAACTCATGTCTCTCCACTGAACATGCATATCCGAATTTTGAATAAGATGACTAAGGGTTGTTTCATTCATCTCACTGTTGTGGTGTGTATAATCCTTATTTTAGCTTTAATTCAAGGAATTAATTAAAATACTTGAATGGGATTATAGGTGGATATGTTATGTATAAGGATTTGATAAGTAGTATTGGGTGAGAATGCATACTAATGAAATTGTAATGCAATATTGTCAGGGATCTTATAAGTTATATGCTATGTATTAAATCTGTCATAAACCTTTAGATGCTTATGAATTTGACTCTTGCAATGGATATATGGCACTGATCTAAGTTGTACTTATTTGTGTAGTTCAATAATTGTTTGTCTTTTCCTAGAGCTTGCTACAAATTGAAAATTAATGAATATATTTTACTATGGATTGTGTTGTAGTTATCTCATGCTCCACATAGTTGATATTATTGGTGAACAACCAATTTTATTCGATATTATCCTATTGTGTTGAGCTATTCAATGAGATTATCTGTTATGTGTTAATGTTGTTTATGATATTGGTGCAGAGGTTGTAAACACATTAAGGGATCAACCTCCTAGGTCTTGCAGAGCCCAAAGTGTAGGAGGCTTTTTAAAATCCTCATCAATTGGTCCAGGTCCTTCGAGCTGCCCTTGATTGGAATTGACAATCCCATAGGTAGATTAGAAGACCAACCTAATTATAGTGTAAAAAATAAACCAACACCCTCTACCTTTAACCCTAAACCCTAAACCATTAACCCTTAAACTCTAAACCCTTAAACCCTCTACCCTCTATCTCTCTCCCACTCTAAACTCTAAACCTTTCCTTGTATTATTTTATAATTTTCATTATTCTTATTTATTTTACACTTACTTTACAATATACATACATATTCATTTACTGTTTTATTTATTTCTCATGTAGTTTAATAGTTTGATCGATTTCATATTATATGTGTTGAAGACTTTAGAATTTCAATTACATTAATTTATGGATATGTTGTATCTATAACACTACAAAACCATATGCTCTTTGCATTTACACTTGCATTTAGAAATACACATTTATATACATAGATATAGATTTCTTTAATGATATGTTGCATTTATAGTTCTAGGAGAGCATCCAGTAATTGCATTTACATTTACATTTAAAAATACATACATACATACATACATACATACATACATATACATATATATGTGTGTGTGTGTATATCATTTATATTCATGTTCGAAACAACCCATTAGGTCTGCACATGGATAAAAATTCATAAAATCAGATCTCCCATACATGTTTTGTTGAAACCTAGGCTTGAACCTCTCATTTCACATGTTTTTATTCACAAACTCTTGAGGACAACAGCTATACCTTCTTTATTTCTCATCCTACACCATATTCATGCATCCTACAATTACAATAGTATCCATGGGGCCTCTTACACAAGCTACAGTAATCACAAAAAAGTGTAAGAGCCCCTTTATATCATGTTTGGACTACAAAACCCTCAAAAAAATAGGGTAACCGGTTCTCATGCAAAAGAAATGAACCTTCTGACACCAACGCCTTTAAGCACCTCAAATCGACCAAATCAAAGCTTAACACATATCTTCATGACTTGGAATTGATTTCACATCAAAATATGGCTGCATGTGACCATACAGTGCTGCAAAATAGGAAAAATACAGAAATTTTGAAGAAAAGCATAGATTTTCGAATGTCAAGAGCTTGCATTTTAAATCCTCAACCATCAACAACCATTACAATGATCACTTTATGCCTTTTAAAGGCCTTTACACGTCAAACACTGAACAACCACCTCTACAACTAACTTTTAAATCTTTTATGATCACATGAAACATAAAACACACTAATTTCAAGGTTGTTAACATCACTATTGAAATGTTTTTAATTTTTTTAAATCTTCAAACATTAAAAGTACATCATTAAATTAATTTCATGCAATTGCATAAAAAATTAAAAACATCATGAATTACTATGTAACGACATAAGTCAAATATAATTCTATCAAGAAATTAATATCAAAATAGATAAATATACCCATAACTCATACATTTCAATGTCATTGATTTCTTCTTCATCCAACACTTTGTTTGCATCATCTCGATCCAGTTCAACATTGTGCGGATCGGTCATATCATCATCATTTCTAATCGGAGCATTTCAGCTTTCATTAATGTCATCATCCACATGGATATCATCTTCATGAACATTAACTCCATCATCATGATCTAGTTCCTCCTCTTTGACATCTTCGTCAGGCACATCATCAACTAATTGTTGATCCTAATCATTATCTACATCATCTTCTAGTTATTCGGTACTTCTTCTTCTACCACATTATACTTTACCGACCTTCCTCTTTGGATCATGTCTAACAACAAATGACCAAACTTGCCTGGCATGGAAACCTCGGTAAAATACCGCCTTCACATTACTTGGAAGAACATAGGGTCATTTTCAGCTCACTCGATCAACCTTGTATTAACCATGGTAAATCCATTATCATGTTCAATAACAGTTCTCTCAGGATCATTTTCATTCAATCATAGTCTGTACCATAGGATGATGAACATAATTAATCTTAAGGACTTAAAGTCACACTCAAGTATATCATCCAAAATCCCATAGTATCAATTTTCTGAGACTTCTAGATGTATGTCGCTTTTAGATGAAACATTAGTCACCTGAAAGACTACAGTTATACCAGAATCACAAGTTTTCTTCATGCCATCCAACATTTTGATTCAAAATTTATGACCATTGCACCACATAGCCTTGTGGTGTTTCACCTACAATATGTCAAACATGTAAAAATTATATCAAATATCGGGCTACTGGAGGAAACAATATTCTGGGTCTAATGTGCAAAGAAAACAATCTCAACATATATATATACATCAATATAATTGAAAATAATTGCAAATAATATGGATTATTACCATATTTATATACATGCTTCTATCTCTTAAACCATATGCTAAATCAATTTCTCTTGTGTAACATTGGAATTTCCATTACCATTTTAGAATTCTTTTAACTAATGAAGCCACACCTTCCCATGTTAATGCGCGACTAGATTGTTGACATCATTCTATCCATACCATCATCCAATCAAGATTGTTTGCAACGTACAAATATAGTGCATCCCACTCTCAACCAACTGTACCAAAATAAATTCAAATTCACAATCGACGTATAATTAGTTAAATACCACAGTACATGACCTTAATTTATAATTGATGTATATTGAAGATTAAAAATTAAATAAGTACAATATACATAAAAACCATAGGTAAAATGTATTCCAATTAATCTCCATGACCATCTTATAATTACCTCTCACTTTCCTCAATCTACCTTTCCCCATCAGGTACTCCCCTTTGAATTTGTTAATGGAGTTGGGATCCCAAATGATCTACATGGATCTTTGCTGCAAATTTAGGAAGATATTCACTAATGTACACCATGGTCTGGTATACCATATATCCCTCCACCATAGAACCCTCAGGATGTGCTCTTTGTCTAACCAAAGCCTTTAAAAATTTCAAGTGCCTCTCAACCATCCACATTGACCTTGTGTGTATAGGTCCACACAATTCAATCTCCTCAACTTGGTGTATGAGGTAGTGTTCTTGTGCATTGAAAAATGTCAAAGGTAGACACTTTTGCATTTCACACATTAGATGTTATTAAATTTTTCTTTTCCAATAATTCTATATCTCTTTATGATTTCCTTTTAGATAAATGTCTCATCTACAAGTGATTCAAGGCTAAAATATATTAACTAGATTTTAACAAAAATATATAGTATATTACATGTAACAAGTAAAACAAATGGCAATTATAAGATGTATACAACAAATTGAAAAAATCTCGCTACTTACCTCATGTATTTTCCAAGATCATATATAACTTGCTTGACATTGTTGTCAAAGTTGTCTGGGAGAGATAGAGGTAGAACATACTACAACAATTATAAAATGATCTTTTCATTATTTTTTCAAAAGTAGTAAACACAATACACTGAAAAGTACATGCATTATACAAGTGTATATAATATACCGTAATAATTACCTTAATGAAGGTATGCCAATCATGCGTTTTTATCCCCAACCCATATTCACCTTTCTTTGTTATTATATTGTTTATGTTCATAGCGAATCTTGTGGGAAATCAAATTTTCAGATAGACTTTTATAGCATTGCTTTGTTGCTCATAATAACTAAGGAAGGACACTTTATATTAATTTGGTCTCCATCAATAATAATGAATGACATTTTCATTGCATGATTGGCTCTTGAATATCACTACAAATTTTGACAATTTTTTCTTTGTCATGCCTTCTATCCAATATTTTCCATAACGCTTATGTTATATTCTTTCTGATATGCATTGTATCAAACAAATGCACAATTTGTAGCTACTCATAGTAGGGCAACCTACTAAATTGTCTGGGATAACTTTTCAGTCCCTGTGGAAGCCGACCATTAATGCCTTGATGACCTTCATGAAGCATATAGGTTAAACAAATTAACAACGACAATAATTGTCAATTACAACATGAGTAAACACAACACAATATAAAATATAAATTCAAAAACATATCATATATGATAGATAAACAATTTGATCTCGATGTATAACCTGATGATTAAATTCTATTATATTCCAACTTCCATAGGCGAGGTGTCATTCTTCGTGGTTTTGCTGTAGTCTCTTCTTTCCCATTGAAAAGATGTTTTTCAGTAGTTCGATACTTATGATTTCTATGGAGGAAGTGCCTATAATCATCAAACACTTGCTTTCCTAAACTTGTTGAACGACAAGATTTCATCTTTGGACCAAAAACTGGACACGCAAATTTTCCCTTTGTTTGAAGACCTTCAAGATCATATATAATTGATTAAATATCAATTTTTTAAATTATATATAATGAATATATTATTTTTAAAAACATGCATGATATCTAATTCATCAAATTAAATATTGTTAAAGTGTAGTCGAACGTTATAACATACAACAAAAATGTGTTAGCCCTGGGGCATCATGAATTGTCCATACAAGCATTGTATGGAATTGAAATTGTCTTTGTCCTATTGGTCTGGAGACATCATACATAGTGACGCCATTCCATAACTTTAGTAACTCCTTGATAAGAGGCTCGATATATGGGAATTGGTTATCTTTAACTTGTACTTACTAGTTGAATGAACATAAACATTGCTATAATTATTATAACTATTTTACTACAATATATATAAATTAATGTACATGACTATTGGAATGAAAAAAATATAAGTCATTATGCAACAAATAAGACAAATGAGATGCTACTACGTTAAAGAAAAATTGATGTAAACAAATACCTGGAACAATCATTGACAACATTATGTGCTCCCTCTTTATTGACATCCATGGAGAAATGTTATTGTTGATAACAAAAACAGGCCACACTGAGTAAATAGATCTCAGCTCTCCAAATGGATTGACACCATCTGCTCCCAATGAAAGCCTGAGATTACTTATGGTTCTTCTTTAAAGTGTGGCCATTTCCTCCATGTCCCTAAATGCATGCAACCATTCACAGTGTATTCAACAATTTCCCCTATCTCCACTTCTATTCTGCATGGTAATCCATAAATTGCTTTAAGCTTTCGCGACCTAAATAATCAAGCATACGTGGAATAATAGGAATATAAATGTTGAACCTTTTGCGAGGCACCTTTTGTTAGTTGATCTATTCGATATCTACTGATATGACATTCTGAACATTCTGTTGCAAATTCATGTTGTTTATGATATATAATATGATCATTGGGACATGCATTCATTGTTTGATACTCCATTCCGATATCTTTCATAATGGCAGATAAATCTCGGTATGAGCGAGGTAAAATATTTGATGGTGGTAACAAACATTCACCAATCAATCTACAACAAAAAATAATTTGTAAATATAAATAATATTAATGGTACGTATTTCATCATTTATTTACTAGTGATGAACTAACAAAAATTAAAATAGATGAAAAAAGATGACATATATGACATACCTTAACATCCGTGAGATTGCTATGTTTGATAAACCATTCATAACCTTCAAATTCAAAATCAACAATACAACATAGAGAAGAGTTGTTTGGTAGCCTTCATAAAGGGGCTCGTATGCCTTCTCAAGTACAGGTAAATCGTGAACATCATCAAAGTCATCTTGATCATCATGATCAGCTCTACCACTAAATGTCTCATGGATCAATATATTCATACCATCATCTTCAACTGTGTTTTCTGGTGCATGATCATCTTCTTCCATAGGATCATTAACTTCATCTTTGATATTCACAGCTCCATGTTCATCTGCTTGCAAAACCACATTCTTCAGGCTGTGATAATCCATATCATCTACCCTAGGGCACCCCACCTTTATAATAATAATAGACACAAATAAACCATGATCATGATCAAGTGATTATATATATATATAAAATGTTAAAATGATATAAACATTTACAAATTCAATAAATATAAACACATATAATTAACAACTTACCAATGGATGATAATCATGCCCCCCTTCAATGTGACCATGTTGCCTACAATGTTTCTCAGTTGTTGTGATTAAAATTTGTCTCATCTTTAAGCCCTTGCAATTATTGCAAGGACAATAACATTTATCATCACTCTTTCTTTTCAATCTAGCCCATAATCTATCAAGTGTCTCTCCATTTTGTTTTGGACTAATATTATCTGATATGATTTTTCTTTACCAAGCTTGACTATTTAGATCTTTAAAAAATATCAAACTCACAATCCAATAATTTTTATTCATATACAGGTAATAAAATCTAATAATTCCAATATTTTACACCAAAAAAAATTGGCATGCAACTACCCCTACAAAAGAGAAGATAGTTTGAAGTTAATAACCCCAAAAAACACTTTAAAATGCTAATTCCAAAACTTATTAAATTCTGATTTTACTATGATTTCCAACCGTTAAGACTCCTAAAATCATAATATTGAACTTGATCGAAAACTTCCTACAATGATGGAGGTAGCAAGCTAGTAAGAGCAAGTGACCCATTCCTAAGGAGCAACAAATCAGAATCATCATTGCTAATGTCAATACGGATTTATCCTTTTAGTTAAAGATGCAATGTGTCACTTCTTATGACAAGCTTATCCCTAGGGCCCTCAACATTGAGAGAGCCCTAATCACACAAGGAAGCACACACTAGTAGAATTTGGAAAATAAATGACTAGGTGACCAAAACTTTTAGTCACAACAACTAAAAATGACTAAATTTTGCTCATTTTTTGCAACTCAGCTATAAATGAGTAAATAAATTACTAGTTTGGTCATTGATTAAAAAATTATTTAGTCACACAAATAAAAATGACTAAATAGTTAGTCATATATTTGGTCACAATCCATTTGAATAAATCATTTAAGGAATAAAAAATATAGCCCACCAAAATAATCTAAAACTTTAATAAACATACCCTAAAACTTTTCTCAAAATCTTATTTTCAGGCATAGCCCACCAGAATGGAGTTTTCATTTTAATAAACATACTCTAAAACCTTCGTAAAAACATTATTTTCAAGCATAGACCACCAAAATGGAGAATTGTTTCTATAAGAATGACAGAGAACGGTGAGGAGATGTGCGTGAAAGGAGGCATAGGATTCATTGCTGCTTATCTCATTCCTGATATGCTCAACAAATCTTACATTGTTCCCGCTACTATTTGTAATCTAGGTATTTACTCGACATATATTTGCATAATCTCAAATTCCTTCAGAGGCTTTTGAAGTATCAATGTATCCTATATAGGGTTTAGAATGATTTCTTTTAATTAAAAAAATAAATAAATGATGTATTTCCGTGTAATTAGATAATGTGGAGATCTCCTAAATCTTCCCCAGCACACTATCCTCTTTGGCACTGTATTCATTACTCTAGCTACTAGGGTTTTTCATGTGAAATATTTAATATCTTCATGACCTTGGATTTTAAATAGATCTCTCTTTACTTTAATCATTTTCATGGTAACCCTTGAGTTCCATAATGCACCTTCAATCTCTTCTAAGAACAACGTCTTAAACTAGACTGCATAGTATGCATATAAAGCAAGTCCTTCATACCTACCATTGTTCCAAACCACCACTCACTACCTTGCTTAAAATGTTGCCTCCATAAGCACAATAGCATGTTTTAAAATCATGGTTGCCAATGATTGACCATTAAGGTTACCACTTTTATCATGAAGATACAATGAGATTTTTGTCTTCAAACTCAAGGTATTATGCAAAATAACATTGTGAATTGTTTGTTGTGTACGATTTTTTTTTCTTGCACATTTACTGCTTTGCTAACTTCCTTTAAGACTAGGTATTGCACCCTTAGCTGCAATCTCAAACAACTCACTCACTATCACTTGAAGATTCCTTTCATGAGCTAAGAAGAAGGATTGAACCATTGATTACCACTGTTACTTCATTTGGACAGTCATTCCCTGATTGCATTTGCCTTATCTAACACTACCAAAAGCATTTGAAAAACCCTTAAGGTCAGCAAGGGGGTAAGGAAACTCACTGTTAAAATCTCCACTTTACTATGCAAGGTTTTAGCTTTATTATCTTGTCACTGCTCAGCCTCTTTTTGATTGTCACATCTCAAGTGATTGTCATTCTTCTTACCATAGATTGCATTTACAAATATCACTAAGCTACATAGTGTGCTTGTTATTGGCTACAATATTTAGATTGCAAGATTTGGCTATTACCTACAATGTCTCAATCTTTCTGGTATTGCAACCTCACTAATCTGCTATAGTTATTGTTTATGTTTCTACGGAGGCCTAGGGTTTGTACCCTAATCATGATCTTACCAATGCTTATGTTGGTATTAAAAAACAACCTTAAATCTTGGGTCAGAAAATTAATTTTCTTGACAGGGTTGTGGTATGATCTTGGATTGTATCCTAGAGTGTGTGTGGGAAGCTTGTGTTTGATCATTAGGGTATGTAAACCTGATTAGAGAAATGTATCCTATATATCATGGTTCTTGGTTTAATACTTTCCGTAATGGTTATTAGCATATCACATTATTATAGTTTTTGGTAACCCAAGATTGAATTCAAGTATGTAACAAACTTTGTTTGTAGTTTAAGCTATATACTTTTAAGTAAATATCTTCATAAGGTTTAGAAAATCTTGATCACTCTATAGAATAGCCCATTAAACATGGGCTGTGCTTGAATGCACTACATAATTGATATAACACAACCACTGCATATCAACCAGAGTTATAGGCTCTTTATTGTAGCAAGAGGTAATCACTCTTCGATCATGCTATAATTACATCCTAACCTGTTAAACTTGAGACAACCTGAATGCACCCAATGATGATTGACACCTACATTATACAACCTGAATTAACTACATTATATGAGTGCCTCAATTTCTATCACAACATAGCCACATTAAACTTGGGTCACACATGAATGCATCCTATATTT
>VDFB02173272.1:0-31516 GCA_007258455.2 Sequoia sempervirens | reverse complement strand
CATTCACATTGCCTGGCTGTAGCCTTTTGACATTAACTTTACTCATCTCAGTCCTCTTTCATGCCTTCACCATAATTTTCAGTCATCAATTTGCCATGATTGTTCAGATTTTTCATGGATTTCTCATATTTTTATATGAATTTCTTAGATTTCCCACCATTTTCTGTGATATTTGAACGATTTTTCCAGATTTTTTAATTTTTTCTGTGATTTTCCAAAATTTCACCATGAATTCAAAAATTTTCAAATCGATTTTTTGAGAGTTTTGTTGATCTTTTCGAACTTCTAAGTGGATTTTCGAAACTCGAAACCTTTCCAAATATAGAAACTTTCTAAAAAATCGAAAAATAGACCCTAAAAAATAGCAACTTTCAAAAATAGTAATTCCAAAAAAAATAGGGATCTTTAGGAATTGCCCAAAGTGCCCAAAAAGTAGGTCCTAAAAATAGGGGTTTGTGAAAATCCTCCTAAAACTAGAGGTGTCGAATTCGACTGAAATGATAGTCGATCTTCGTCTCCTAGGCCTCCTAAGCATGATGGTGACGTTTGCACAGTGATCCAGGCTAAAACTCATTTGCTTGACTCGGGTGACCATTCAAAATTCAGACTCAAATCCCCCAAATAGAGACCTGCATCTAAAACCAAGACACAAATGACAAAACCCAAAAATAAAATCCATATGGGTCCCCATTTCCTGGAATGGGGCTTAGGTGTGAATTAGGGTCACAACACTAAGCAACAAGGAATACTTCAATTTACGAAGACAATTGAACAAAGAACAACAATCGGTACTAAAGGATGTACTAATGGAAAAAATACTAGTGCCCAATAAACCTTTCTACTTGTTCTTGACAGGTGGAGTAGGCACTGGCAAAACATTCACAGGTAAAGCCATTTTTGAGGCAATGATCTGATTCTACGATAAACAGCTGGACACTGACCCCCTCAAACCAAAAGGCATTGTTGTTGCTTCAAAAGGAAAGCAACATTTAACGCAGGTGGCACCACTGCACATTCAATCTTTCATCTACCATGCAATTCTTCAAAGATGTTACCGCTAGATTCAAACACAGCTGACACATTAAGCAAAAAGTTTGAGCAGTTGCAAATTCTTCTGATTGATGAAGTCTCTTTGATTGGATTGAAAATGCTTCACAACATTGATAGAAGACTTCGTCAAATCAAACATACACCAACAAAACCTTTTGGCAATATAGACATCATATTCTGTGGAGACTTCTACCAAGCACAACCTATATGCGATACTTGGATATTCGAGGAACCAACAATAGACAAAGAGAAAATGCCATACACATTTTGGGTTGACAATGTCAAATGCTTTGAATTACGCAGCGTGATTAGACAATCAAATCAACATTTCATTTTTGTACTTAATCAGGCAAGAAATTCTCAGCAAACTAGTGAAGACATCAGCTACTTGAATGCAATCTGCTACAAGACACCCCCAATGATCCATGATTTCCATACTTGTTTCATAGAAATTCTGCAGTTGATGAGCACAACAAAAAAATGCTAGACTACTTACCCACAAAGCTCTTCATTCTAGAAATAGTGGACAAACAAGATACAACCATTGATAGCATCCAATTTCACTTGGACAAGTCATTCTTGCTTGCAACAATTTTTCTCAAACAAGACATTTTAGTTGAATTGATAGCTGGTAACCTTGACACACAAGATGGCCTTGTCAATGGTGCAGATGGCATTTTTAAAACATATACAACTGACCAACAAGACATTGTGTGGATTCAATTCAATGACCTTGTCGTTGGAAAATCCCATCGTCAAAGAATGCAACATCTATACACAAATTGTATTTTTCCTTCATGGACACCCATAACAAGAATCATTAGAAAAGTTAGAACAACTATGAAAATAGTCACAAGAGCACAATTCCCTTTGCAGCTTGCCTGTGCATGAACTATTCATAGAGCACAAGGTCTCACAATGGACACACTGGATTTTGATCCCTCTAAAGTGTACCAACATGGTCTTGTTTACACTGCTTTATCACGTGTAAGGAACATCGAGTCATTGTACCTCATACATAAATTGCAGGAACAAAATTTCAAGGTTTCAGAAAAAGTAAATAATGAGATGCAACGCCTCACAACGTTGGCAGAATGGAAACTACAACACAGTCTTGCACCTGTCTGTTCAAGCCACTTCAGCTTATGCTCTTTGAATACACATAGCTTTGCATTGCATGCCCAAGAAATAGCACATGACTATGACTTGTTGGAAGCAACTGTTCTTTGTTTCCAGGAAACAAGAGACAATGTCCTCGACCATGTCAATTTCCTTAACGAAACATGCAACTGCTATACTACATTCAATATTCATGGTCTACTAACATGTTGCAAGAAAACAGTTTCAATCCAAACCATCCAGACATTTGCAACAAATTATATAGAATCGATAACCATTGACTTGTTGCATCTAGGCACCGCTCTACGTATAACAAATTTGTACTTGACACCAAACACACACATTCATGATTTATTCGACCTAATAGAAAACATTCTTAGCTCATAGCCACCGACCTCCAAATTGATTGTTGTTGGGGACTTTAACATTGACATGCTACAATCCACAAAGACACAAGCACTCCTCCTTGAATTTATGCAACAACACATACTGTCACTACTTGTTGACAAGCCAACGACACATGCAGGTAGTCTATTGGACCACTTTTGGATACACAACATCGAAAGTGGTGTTGTCAACTACACTATACTAGATACATATTGGACATACCACTTTGCAATATCTCTTCACGTCCAATTGTAGTCAAAACATGCTCAATTTTGTCAAACAAAGTGTGCCCCTTTTGCAAAATTGATTCCAAAATACTAAGAATGGTACAATTGATAAAAAATAATTCTCACTTTGCATTTGTAATTTGTAATTTTCTTTCAATACTCTGAAGATTGAAGACCAATGCAAATTAAAGTTGATGCACGAATAGCTATTCTCAAGTGTACAAGAAGATTAGACCATCCTGAATGTGGTGAGTATATAGAAATCTTGCCTCTTGAATTAATGATGATTATGATAGATGTGATCAAGGAACATAGTTGGGGAATTGAAACAATGCAGTGGATTCTTAGGATTGGAAACTTTGCCATATATCCCATGAACTATGTAAGTTTTGTTTGTGGTTAATTATGTATTCTAGCAATGATCTGAGTGCTATGGTTATAGGTAGTAACCCAACCTAATTCATTACAATTTTGAAATGCTATTATACCATGCATTTAATCTGATATGATGTAATTCACAATTGACTATCCTGAGTTGTGCTTCCCCAATTAGTTATGGTCTATCAATACAATTAATGATTTAGACAGGACTCAACAAAAATGACTATCAAAATCATGTCACAGAATCACCTTTAATAGGCATATCAAACAAGTTTTTGCATGTTACTTATGAATGTTCAAGGATACATAAGGTTTTCCCAGTATGGAAATGGTTCTTTTGAACTTAGCCTAATAAGGAAATTATATTTTAACCAAATTCCCTTGCTTCACAAGTTTGTGTTATCGTATTTATTTGCTCATTTAAGTATGCTTTTTTGAACTTTCAATGATAAGCTACTTAAGAGCCTAGAGGTAACTTGTTGTACCCCAAAATTTAAATTTTTGTTACACTTAGACATTTTGAAGAAATGAGTAAAAGTATTGTTAAATCAGTCAAAAAGGTCAGAATTTGGGTGTGCATGTCTTGCATGAAGGGCTGAAACACAAAATTTTCAATTTCCTCGGGACGATCCGGTCCGCTGAGATAAATTTTAACCTACAAAACCCGTGATCTCATTTTTCATCCCTAAATTTTAGGAAAACCGCTATTTTTAGAAATTCTTTCAAATAGTAACGCTCGGGTTTCTTCAACGATATCGCAAAATTTTCTAAAAATAGAAAATTTCTAAAAATAGAAAGTTGGTCCGGACAGGGAACCAACCGATTTTGATTGGCTCAAAATGTGTCCGTATCAGGCTGGTGCAGTCAGAATCTTAAAATAATCAGTTTTGCCCTACTGGGTCTATTCAGCTTTTTTAGAAGCATATCTGGAGTTCTGAGGTCATCAATGGAGGTCATCTGACTGCCAGGCGTCAATTTTAGCATTCAAACTTCCAGCAGAAGGTGAAATGATGAACATGCACGAGGATCGAGGAAGGAAAGTGAAAAGTCATGAAAATTTTCTAAGTCTGCTGAGTTTGGGCGCCCCTGTTGAAGAAAGGCGCCCACCTTTTTAGGTCAACAGATGAGTGAATTAGGGTTTGGATCTCAAATGGAAGTTGCTCAGTTTTCAGTCTGCTTCGCGATGGATATCCCCGTCAGAGCATCCGACAATCCAGTCTCCAGCAAATTCAAGTCAAAGTGGAGGTATAAAATGAAGATCTGAAACTTGAAGAAGATTGAATTGAGAATTTTTCTAAGTCTGGAGAAACTGGGCGCCCTAAGAAGAGAAAGGCGCCCAACTTTTCAAGGGTGCAAACAGATGAATTTGCAGTCAAAGCTATAATGGGATGTCTTCAGAATTCAACTGGCTTTCCAATGAGCTATTCAGCACGACAAACGGAGCTCGCAGTCATCAGATTCAAAGGGCTGAACAGAGGGCCCGATGAGAGTTGAAAAGAGAAATTCAAAAGCAAAAGTGAAAAATCAAAAAATAAACTAAGTGTTGGTAAACTGGGCGCCCCCAGTCAAGATAGGCGCCCAACCTTTTGAAGGGTAAAAATCCACTTTTTGACAAATGTGTCTCCAGAGGACCCCTCTTCATTCTCCGTCAGCTTCGCGATGAGCACAAACATTCAGCAATCTGACGCCCGGAGCTCAAGATTTAACAAGATCATCTGTGGAAGAGAGGTTAATGAAGAACTTGGAAATTAGAAAAATGGCTAACACTGAGGAAGTTGGGCGCCCCTAGAAGGAAAAGCCTCCCGTGAATTCGGAGGTCAAAATCAAGTTTTTAGCCGGAGGTGCCTCCAGAACATCCTTTTCAGAATCAGTCAGGCTCCGCCGTGAACCACTCAGCTCGCCTGTCGGGTTAATCAGTCAACGAGAAATCAGTGGCGAAGTGGCATGTTAAAATTAAGAAAAGTTGAAAAAGTTGAAATTTTGACTAAGTCTGGTGAAGTTGAGCGCCCCTCTTGGAGAAAGGCGCCCAAAGTTCCATGCCTTAGAAGATTTTTGAAGATTTTCAAAATTTTCAAAATTTGTGAGAAGAGGAAGGATGGCGTCCAATTCAAGAGGCTGAGATTTAGGGTTTTGAAATAAAAGCAGTAAAAAGCAAAACCTAAATCAAAACTAAGTCTATTTAACACTTCTTTTCAATGTATTTTTCATTATTTTTGCAAGTAGCATCCAGAGGAGAAAGCTGGAGCAGCAAGTTTGAAGAATTTTTGTGATTCAAGAACTAAGGCTCCTGTCCTTGCCTTGTCGCGATTTTCGCACTGCCAGCCATAAACCTTGTTCTTTCATTCCTCGGTTCCGTATGATCAAATTCTTTCTGCCGTATACAAGGCTTTCAATTTTTCAGTCATCTGGGTCTTTTGCCTCTATCTTCTGAAGAATTTTTCAAGAAACTTCATCAAGTTGCAGCAAGTGCTTTTATTTTGCATGTCAGTGAAAATCTCAGTGCATTCATATTTCAGCCATCTGGGTCCTTTCCAATCAGTCTTCTGAAGAAAACCCATATCGCAGCTTTTTTTCAAGAAAGTTCAAAACCTAGGGTTAGTCGTAAGCCACCAAACGCCGAGTTTTGTACCAATCAACCGGGTCCGCTTTCTAATGATATTCGAACAAAACCTGTGATGCTGCCTTTTTCGAAAAATTGAAGAAATTAGGGTTTGCTGCTTTTTCAGGCTAAATTCAAGATTTTCAAAAACGGACGATCTGGGTTGTCTTGCATCGATATTCTGAACAAAACCCATATCTCAGAAAATTTTCTCAAAAATTCGTCCGTTGGAGCACAAAAATCAGCATTCTAAAATAGAAATTGCACAAGACTTGTCCAACCGCATGAAGCTTACAAATATTCTTCGAAGCTATGAAATGGAGTACACTTCTACTGCTTTTCTAAGTCCGACCAAGACTTTTTCACAATTACACTAAACAACCGGAGACATTTCTGTACCATGTCAAGCCTGTTCGGATTTACATGCCTTCGAGAGAGAGCAGGCAACACTTCAATCAAGAACCTGGGACATTCCCGACTCCTCGCAGCAGCGTCAATTCCTATATCAGTTTAGAGCCTTGAGTTCGTAATCGCTTGCATTAAGCATTACAACCCAGCTACCAGGGAGATCCAGTCAGCAGACGGTAGATTGATTTGCAGTCTAAAGCCCGATATGGTCGAAAGGTGTTTTTCCATTCCCATGGCCCGAAGCGCACTCTTTCAAGGGATGAATGTGAAAAGATGTGGAATATGCATAAAGACAAATACAGCAAGAAGATTGCACAGAGATGGATGAAAGGAAAACATAAGACATTGCCCAAGAATGTCGGGCGAGGAGAGTTCAAGGACGAGGTTGCTATCATCATCACTTTGCTCAATAGGGTCACTGGTTCAGCAGATGCCACCAAGTTCCAACCTTGGATGTTTTGTTGAAAATCAGCAGCTTAGGCTTTTCATTTCTAACCTTGTTCGTGGTTCTTCACAAGCAACCCAGTTGCTGCCCCAGATCTTGGAGACACCAGCTGATCACCATCAATTAAGACAGCTGGTCATATGTGGGAAAGAGACTCAGGAGTGGATCGAGAACTTCATTGTCAGAGGAAAGAAGATCTTGGCTCGGATGTTTCAGTTGAGAGAAAATGCTCATGAACTTCGTCGAGGTATCCAAGGATTTGAACAAACATTGGCTGAAGTAAAACCTAGGCATGAGATTATTATTGCTGATTTAGACACAGCCTACGGTTCAGCAGTCTCAAAGGAGCACAAAAGACAAATCCTTGCTTGGAGAGAGCGTCATGTTTTCAAAGTTAAAACGTATGAGAGGATATCCGAAGAATTCATCGCCTACAGACAGAGGGTGGTTGAAGCTCTTCTTTTCATCAGCGAATTCGTCATAGAGATCCCCTCTCAGTACAGCCTTGAGGATGGTTCTTACGTCGGGCTTGAGGAGGTGCAAAATCAGTTCCAGAATGTTGTTCATAGTTGCAGTCCAGTTGGCGGAAGGATAGGCCATATTTCTGTGATGTCAGCAAAGTTCGATAAAGCGGCCAATGAGGTTGAAGATTTCCTGAGATCTATTACAGATGCTGAAGATATTCTTGAAAAGCGGTGTTTTGCTGTTGATGGCATAGATGCACCGAATCGGGACATAATCTCTAACTTCCTAGCGGATGTGATCGAGCTTTAAAGCAGCTTTCTTCTAGAAGCTTTCTTTCCCGCTTTCTTTCTATTCTTGGAATAATCCTTATCCATTCTTTGAGGATAGAAGAAGATAAGATGTACAGTTACGCTTTCTCGCTTTTCTTTTTCCTCGCTTTTAGGGTTTTTATCTTTCTAGATTTATCAATAAAGTTTCGTTTTTACTGAAGCAAGCCCTAGATTGTGAAAGCAAGGAGATTTTAGGGTTCCCTACTCCTCTGCTTGTCTATAAATAAGAGCCTTTGCTCATTAGTTTCTTTAACCATGCTAGTGATAACAAAATGCTGAGCCTATTTTGCCTTCTATTTGTTGCCTCAAGTATTGTTCATTTTATGAAAGGTGATGCTGCAAATTGTTGAGCCTCTTTTAGCCAACAAGGAGCAAGTAGTGAGGATTGTTGTTTATTGTTAAGAATAAGCTCTTGTAAAGCCTCCTTAGCTGCAATTTTGTTCAAGGCATGTTAGAAGTGAGCTTTGTTTCAGATATTTGAGTAATAAAATCATGAGCCTCTTTTGCCTTGGTCCAAAATCTCAGATTTCCGTTATCTATGTTCTACTTTTATGATCTTTATTTCAGCTTGCAGTGAAGTGTGTAGGTGTTCGTTGAAAGAGAGATTATTGAAATATTTTTGTCATAAAATCTACCTTGTTAATTTCTAACTTCTCTTGCTCTGCTATTACTTGAGAGGTTAGGAATGTCTTTAGTTTAAGTTAGTCGTAGTTGAACTTTAATGTAAAATCTCAAATTGCTAAGGCGAAGTTTAAAACCCTTTGTGCTCTAAGCTGACCCTAAAAAAAGATAGGCAACTTAGTTTTTAGTTTACTTCTTTCAAACACCATCAGCAAGAGGGAGCTTCCCTCCTAATTTGAAGAGTAGCTTATCCGCATAGCTGTCTCGCTTTTCAAACTGCGATACTGCAGGTGCGACTTAAACGCCAACATAACTGCAATTAGGTTATGTGTAGGGGACGAAGAATCACAATGAAATTCAAACCCAAAATCTGACTAAATTTAAATTTTGTGCCCGAGCCATCCGAGAACACAGTTAGCTTTTCTCCAAAACCAGATAGAGGACATGCTAGACCCAACAAATTCAAATGCAAAGTGCCTATTTAATTTTGTTCCCTTATCATGATATCTTTTACCCCTAGAACTTTAAATTTATGTATTTTCATTGGAGTGAAATGGTCATATTGCATAAGCAATTCGTTTCCTAGCATATAAAGCTTGGTACCTCAATGAACTGTCTTTGCAATTTTATTCCTTAACTTATTTCTCTGTTACAAAGGAGCCATGCATTAGTAACGTTGTTCAGATGTTCTACTTGGTTTCTAAAGTATAGCCATGTTCATAATTATTATGCTCTGACATGACTTACTTTAAAAAAAATTAATGGAAACTCTTTCTATATCTGTAGTATTCTTTGCTAGGTTCTAAATTATTTGTCCATACATGGCAATAAGAATGTTTTTATTTGATGCTGGTGATGTTGACCATTTCTTCATACACCCTTGCCTACAATATTATCTAGTGAAAAAAAATTCTACCTACATTTAAAAAAAACAGGCAATAGCAAATGTAACTGGAATGGATATATCAGCCATTGTGAAGGTCCCAACTATGAGAAGCAAATTTAGCTTTAAAGTCCCAATCACAAGATAGATATAGTTTCTATCTAGTCCTCAACATAAATATGACTGCATGGAAGCACCTACCTGCATACAAGTTGTAAATATTCTTGTTCATTTTAATCTTCAAATAATACTTGCTTTTCATGCTTAATGATTGTAATCACGCATTTTCTTTTTCAATTGAAACAAATCTGGATATATGTTAGTCATTTTTTAATATAATTATTAATACTTTATTTGTTGTCTTCTTTAAATTTACTAAGATCTTAGACATCTACCTTAACCTGTGGGCTGTTAGGAAACAGTTATGAGTTGCTTATGCCATCTGTAGATGTGATCTGTTAGGAAACAGTTATGAGTTACTTATGCCATCTACTATTGATATGGATATCGTTTGTTACTAATCTCAAAACTGCCAATTAATTTTAAATCTAAGAATTTATTGTATTTTACAACTTTTTGATAGTACATTTATTTTACAACTTTTTTAACATTTCTCTCTTATTTCTATAAAGACTGCATGGTGCATGTACTACCAGGGCAAAATTTCCCAAACACTCTAACTGACTTTAAACCTCATTCACCACAGGCATTGCGAGATCAATATTTCAATTTGCATACTATCACTATTGCTTTAGCCTATCTATGCCCTTGACTAGTTAAAGCCTCAAGACTACAGCAACAAGACTCTCTTTCCCTCAAGCATCCCGATATTATAGCTACTATTGTATAGGGCAATTGATTGTACTGTTTGAATCTTGATGATGAATAAAACATGGTTGATCTTGTTAATAAATGATTGAGTTATGTTTAAATGATGGTTTCATTAGATTGTTACTTCTAAATGATTTTTGTCTTGATTAAATGTTGCATACAATTATAGAATAATGTTATTCTAACTCGTGAGATGTTTTTACCTTGTTATGAGCATATGACTGCCGGTGTCATGTCATGATATGCAGGTACGAAGACTGATCCTCCGGGCAGAGGAGAGACATCATTCGGGGAGGAACTTGGTCGGGTAAACAGTAACGATTACCAAATTGAGCATACACACACATACTATAGATTGAGTAAGCCAAGTCTGTTTGTCGAGATAACGGTAAGTCATGTATAGGCTTGTTTATTGACATAAGGGTTCTGAATTCACTACTTTATGCTTAGGGAATGTGATTGTTTAAACGTCAGACTTGCTATACCATGGTCCAAGTATGAGAGATGTGAAAGTTATGTGTTAATGATTGATTGGGAACGCACATACATCTATACATTGTGAACACGTATTTATATGTACAGACATATCAATACATGTGTATGTTAAGCAGACGGATATGCTCATACACATGTGTCGACATGTATGTATGCATACATACGTATTCACAGGTATATATATATGTACTCGCTCCGCCTGATGTCTATAATGGAAATAATATTTAATAATATTGCCTAGCAAAATTACATAAATACCTATGTAAATGTATTATATAGTTATATATTTAAATATATATATTAATATTAAGGTAATATTTATATATATATAAATATATATATATATATATACATCACGATGTAATGACGGAAAATATATATATTTATATATATAAAATATTACACTTAATTGAAATATATATGTGATAAAATATATAAATGAATAATATTGAAATGTGAATTATATAAATTTAAAATACCTTGGTAAATTTATAAAACGATTTTTACTTTGAGTTATAAATTATTACTTTAAAATATTTAAATAAATTAATGTGAAGGAAGTATCAAATACTTGATGTTTTATTGATACGCATCAAAACTCGTAAATTTCACAATGGAAATATTTAATTTGGATTCAAATAGGAAATCGAAACATTTAAAGTTAAATATTTGAAATATTTAAACACTTTATATAGAGAGAAGTCGAATTGTTTTTTTTGAACATTTGAAAGGAAGTTAAAATGTTTTATTTTGTAAAACTCGTGAAAACTGCCTGAAGGAATTGCGCGCATATCAAAAACGCGTCTGAAACGCGCGAGCAGGGAAAAGATTAATGTATAATGGCCGCAACTATTCTTTAGGCGAGTAAAATGGCGACATAATGTTTTGCAGTCAAGGCGTCTCATCTGGAACGGGTCTTTTGCCTCAATAAAACCTAAAAAGAAACTGAAAACGCTTTGCTGTCAATTCGCCATGTGAGAGCTGAAGAAGTCTTAAACTTGCTGGCTTAAAAAGAGGTCGAATCACCTGCAAATTGATGACTTAGGGTTAAGGAATTCGCCAAATGTCCTTTTGACTGTTTCTAAGCACTTTGCTGTCAATCTACATGCCTCCTTTAGTGGAATCCGTTGCAATACGGGCCTATATAATGACGCCCTTTCACTCTTCTCAACTTACCTCTTGCTAAAAACGAGTTTCACAACATTTTGAGAGCTCCCATTTCAATTCATTTAAGTTGCTATGCATTCTCTATTTGCTGCATTTCCTGTATGCTGAGTGAAATAAGTTCAGTAAGCTTTTACCAGTTAATTACAGTGTTAAAGCCTTCTTTTTAAGATTTGAGTGGAGTGAAGCCATAGACGTAGTAATCTTTAATTAGAGGAGTGAAAATTGTGAGGATTGTTTTGAAAGTTCTCCTTAATAGCCATTTAATTTGGAAATCTGGAAGTTGCTGAAGAAGACTCGGGGAGAGCTGTGTTGGAGCTTTAAAATCAGGCAAGAGTCTTCCTATTATACAACCTTGTTAAAGTGTTGTTTATATTTTGCGTCTTGTGTTCATTGCTTTCAATTAGCTTAATAGGAAAGAACCAATTCGATGAATAAAGCATTGCATTAAAGGAGAAAATGTGTAAAGGATTCAATGATTATGATAAATTGTGAAAAAGGGATTATTTGGGTTAAGAGTTTAAAGGATTAGATTATTTATCTTGCATTAAGAAGAAATAATAGAAAAAGGTAAAAGGGAAGGATTTACTTGCATTTTAAATGGGTATTGCGTGATGTGTATGATCTCTATATACGGAGAATACGTAGATGTACTTATTATCTACTAGGATCGAGATGATGGCAGAATCAAGTGAAGTCTTTTAGCTTAAGTTATTAGGATAACTGAGACAAGTTAAGTACTCCTAGGATAAAGAATTCCTAGTTAGGAGAATTGATACAAGACACTTGAATACTGTTTTCATTTCTAGTAGGTTCGTATGATTGTAGGATGTCTGGGATGACGAATTCATCCATTGAAGGACAAAACCTATGCGTAGAGTAAGGAAGCCTTAAGTCAAATCGGCCCTGAGTAGTGTTTATGATAGATGCCCTTCATTCGAAGTACTGAATGAGAATACTTTGGCCAAAGTAGTGAAAGGTACGACATCCACCTAGATGTGAGATAGTTGAGACTACACTGTCAGTTCATTGTGATCCGAGTACTAGATCGAGATTGTGAAATAGCAAGGTTCTAGTTGAGTAGGACACAACACTATGCTCAGTTGGTAATCGTTAAAGGATACCCTACCAATCTCTTCTTCGAAGGGAGGGCCGTTCATTGCAAAATGATCGTGCGGGGGACCGCATTATAAGTCCGTGGTTGGCGGAAAAGCGCCCGAGTGATGTTTCTCCTCCACAGCGAGCGGCTGATGTACCAAGATTTGAAAGGACGGATTCCTGGACCTTGTTACTTCTATTTGTGCAAAAGCTTACGAGCTATGTATGTAACTGTATTCCTTTTTAACTCTGATTTATATTTGCAATGAAAATGAAATTCATGAGGAAACATATTGTAACTTGTACATGTTTATCAATAAAGAAAGGAAGAAATTTATTGTAATATCTTTGTTATATGTTACTTTTACATGTTTAAAGTGAAAATGGGAAAGTTTTTAATTTACTGAATTTTGCTGTAACATCTTCAAATAGGTAAATGTCTTACGCTTGTTATTTCTATAAAGGCTACATGGTGCATGAAATACCAGGGCAAAAGATTCCAAACACTCTAACTGACTATTAACCTCATTCATGGCAGACATTGCGAGATCAATGTTTCAATTTGCATACTATCGCTATTGCTTTAGCCTTTCTATGCCCTTGACTAGTTAAAGACTCAAGACTATGGCAACAAGACTCTCTTCAAATAGGTAAATGCCTTATGCTTGACACCAACAAGCTTCAAAACTAGTTTACTTGCTACCAATGTTTTTCATTCAATTTGTTTTGTTCCATTCATTGGAACAGATCTGCTATTGCATGCACTATAAGAGCATTTGGAAAACAACAATCCCATTTGCTAGACACCATAACATGGATCATTCAATGGTGCCAGAAAACCTACCATCGAACAAGCGAAAGATGGATGAAAATATGTACTCACATTCTTAATATCCTTTTGCCCTGTGTTAGAATTATGCATTTCACATTAATCCTCACTAGCAATTCCTGCTAACACTTGTCCCTCAGTGATGTAGGCACCTCTGCCAGTGATGCTACTTGCTCAAACGAGATTCAAGAACAAGAGAGGCAAGTATTCTATCACATTCTAAGGCCATGGAACCTACTTTATAATTATTCATTTGACACTAATGCTCATTAGGTATGCCTACTAACACTTATTGCTTAGTGATGTAGACACCTCTATTGATAATGCTACCTGCTCAAGCAGCCACCAAGAAGAAGAAAGGCAAGTATTTTCTCAACCTCTTGGAGCATGAAAAATATATACTGGCATCCTTCATATCCTTTTTCCTCAAATAAAAAATATGCATTTGACATAAATGTTCCTTAGCAATGACATCTAACACTTTTCAGCCAGTCATGTAGGTACCCCTCCAAATGATGCGCTTCATTCAACTAAAAGCGAAGAAGAAAAGAGGCAAGTATTCTAAAACATTTTCTAGAGCACAAAAGATATCTACTAACATCCTTGATATTGTTTTCCGCCTAAAATAAAAAGATGCATTTGATATTGATGTTTAGTAGCAATGCCTTCTAACACTTATGACTCAGTCATGTAGGCACCCCTCCAAATGATGTTGTTCGTTCAAGGGACATGGAAGAGCAGAACAGGCAAGTATATTAAAACATTTCTCAACCCACAAAAAATATGTACTGATATCCTTGATATTGTTTTCCCTTGAAATAAAAGTATGCATTTGACATTTATGTTCACTAGCAATGTCTTCTAACACTGGTCACAGCCATAGCTAGCCACCCCTCGAAATGATGCTCCTCGTTCAAGTCACAGCCAACAACAAAAGAGGCAAGTATTTAAAAACATTTATGCCATATGTAACTTCATTTTTACCAGTGTGAGTTGCTTATTCTATTTCTATGATTGCTACTATTGCAATTTACAGGATGAAGACAGAACCCGTTCAACCATCAAGCATACTTGATATTTGTACAAAACAATTAGCCATAGCCTTCGAAGGTGATGTCCTGGTCATCTATGGCCCTGCTACTACCAACAACCCTCCAACCCAGCCAAAAGTGCCAATTCTTCATCTTGACTTGGTCGATAGCTATGGCCAAATGACAATAACAACAAACATTAACAACAGATTGATTGACATATTCTTGCCAAATCTATCACCTGGTACAAGTATTCGAATCACAAACTTTGTGATTAAAAAAAAATCAAAATATGACAGAGGAGATGCTGATTACTGTCTCCAGTTCACTAGTAAAACCACCATGCAAACCATTCCTACAGTCTGCAAAGAGCGTAGACTAATACCTGACACAACCATTTCAGAGCTTATTAAATCAAAAGATAGCTATCCAATTGGATCAGTTGCTGCTATTGTTACTGCTCACTATCAAATGCCGACGCAACATGAACTACACATCAGAGATGGAGACACGCACAACGACTTAGCTACTGTAAGATATTATGCAATAATCTTAAACCTCACCCTAAATCCTTTTCATCATGCATATTGTTGGCCATGACAACTAACTAAATTGTTCACTTTACAGATTATAGTACCTAGCAGCTTTATAGCACCCTATGCAAAAGTGCGAATGTTATTGGCATCAACAACAAAGCCACTGGTACTATTCAAAAACATTGTTCACAGTGGACACATAGGCTCAACACTCATGCAAACAACACAGTCCACGTTCATTGACAAGCTGAATGACCTATGTACTAAAGCTTTCCTGGGGAAATTGGTTTCTACCAACACACAGGTATCTAGCCTCACAATATTGTACACTTATCTTCAAAAGATTTAGATTATTTTAGACACAATGCAATCTATACTAGTTCCTAGAGCAATTTTGTACCTGGATTTGGCAAGATGTCGTAATTCATTGACAACCAATCAATTCTGAACATCAACTATTAGAATCATGGTTCTTGGCCCTCTTGTTCCTTGTTTTGTGTTTTATACTCTACTTGTGTCTTCTATTTGAAAAAATAAAATTTCAACAAAGATCAATGAAAGATAAATATAGGGTCTGATATACATTTTATAATACTGATCTAACTTTTCTTAGCCTAGAGATCTCAACAGTGAACAACTATTATACTAGACACTTATATTTTATACTTCTCCATTACTTTTGTTCACTTATATTTTATACTTCTCCATTACTTTTGTTCCATCCAGACATTGCTATGCCTTCTCATGAAATCTGCATTGCCATTCCAGGTAGTTGGCACCTTGAAACCAAAGAATGTCCACCTGCCACCATACCAGCCGGTATGCGTGACTTGTGAACAAAAAGTTTTTCTTACTGAAACAACAGACAATAACGTTGTCCAGTGCGCAACATGCGCGACAACAACAAAATTCCAATATAGGCAATTCCTTGAATGCACAATACACACAACGAATGGAGATCTGGACTGTTACCTACAGAAAGAATTGCTAGAACACAATTTCCCTCAACTTGCAGCAATACCTTATCTAAATTACAAAAGAGACATGTCCGCGGTGATGTTCATGCTACACAAATTCCAATTAGAAGGAACATTTACACTTTCCATGGACAACTACATCATAGAAATTGTCAAACAAGACAATGCTATCGGACTTCCACCCAGCTAAAAAGGGATTTGCAAATTAACACAGGTACTTACTTATTCTGCACAAAATAATTACTTGACTTTTACAAAATGTTGTCTTCCTCTCTCCTACTAAAGAATCTATTTTGTTTCAAAGATGCTGGAGGACAAAGTCGCTACTACAGAAGCTAGATTTCAATCCAATTCTTGACGTTTTTAGTCAGCCCAGCTTATGTTTTGCTCCCCTTGAATCAAAGGGTTTAGCATCTTTTGCAAACAAGTACTCCTTTGGCAAGCAGAATTTCGAAGACGGGACTGTTTAGAAATTAATAATAGAATTTTGTCCTTTGATATTTGGTATAAACCTCGTAACAATGTGTTCTACATAAACAACTGAAACTCGAAGATCATTTTGTTTCACAAAATTATGGCCTTGGCAAACAAGGTGTGGCTTGATTCTTATCCATGCTTTTGCAGTCATTTGCATATCTTTTTTGTTCTTTTGATAACTATGTTAGCAAGCAACTATTTATCTGCGGTAGCATAGCATATATGGGGTAAACATTTTCTTTTAAGTTTCTAGTGATAGTTTTCTGTTTGGTGTAAGTTCAATTCTTAATGTCTTGCATTTAGCTTGGTTTTCTACTATTCAAATACAATAGATGTTTTGCAAGGCTTCCTATTCAAGTTCAAATGCTAAGTAAATGATAGATCCCTCTTCAATGTCCTTTTCTAACCACACTTATGTTTATGGGTTCTCAGACCTATGACTTTGGTATACCTCTATAATGCTTTTGCATATTCTCTTCCATCCCTTTAGCTATAGCTTGGCAGGCAAATAAGAATCAGATTTAAAAGCACAAACAATAATGCTGTAGCAAACTTGATTATGCATTAATATGTTTGGAATGCAATTTTGTGAGTTTATAATGACTACAATAATAATGTGGTAGATTAATGATATAGAATATATATCTAGGAACATTTGAAATGGGTCATTTGTCTATGGTCATATGTTGGTTTCCAGATAATGAAATTATTTGCACAGTCTAATACAAAAACAACATTGATTTATATATTATAGCTTATGGAAATTTGAACATCGCTTGATCTAAGAAAATTGTGCACTTGATGCTACAATCAGAGTGCTAAGAATCTCCTCATGTGTGTAGATGGTGAACATTCAATAGTCACTCACACATATTGTGTGTTCATTGGAGGGAAATCCATATTTACAAACCTTAAGGGGTTTAATGCTCCTTTGTGATAAACCAATCCATATTTCTTATACACATGTGGTGAGGTTGCAATGTAATGGCTATGGTATACATTCAAACATAGTATTGAGATTCTACAGGAATTTAACTGGCAGTGACAAGATCTGCCACCTCAACATAGTAAACTCAGAAGGATATCACAACTCCATTGCTCACCACTGTCAAGGTGAGATACACCTGGCACAGTGGGTTTGAATTTGAGGCAAGCACGTTGCTGCAACATGTAATGGAATGGCTTTAATTAGCTCCTTCTCTTTTCCAATCCAACTGCATTTCTATCCAGAATTGTCACCTCACTAGTGACCATCTGCTATATTGTGCATTTGTGTTTGATCAATACATCTAAAAGCAGCATCTTACATGGAATTATTAAAGCTACTACGATCAATCTCCATTGGCTTTGCACTTATTTTGTCGAGATCATTGCATCCTTTACGAGCAGGTATAATTATATAAAATCCAAACTATTAGGAATAACAATTCCATGTTAATGCTTTTCTTAGTATTGTCCATTGCATGCATAATGGAAGGGAAATTGTTTTGGAAACTGAGTCACTAACTTTTAGCTTTCTACTCATGTTACTTTTCACATTTCAAAACCAAAGCAACAAAAGATAATATTCTGTTTTGCTTGGAGGTGCTTTTGTTTTCACTTCTGGGGTGGATAACAAAATAATTTTTGTGCATATCCTGCAATCATTACAATCCACGAGACTGTTAGCTGAGAATTTTGTCAACTTAAATACAGATTGATTTTTATCTTATACTCTTCTCTCTGCTCTTTCCACCTTCAAACAGACCTGCTCTTTCCGCCTTCGAATATGAGACTTGCTCTCATGGCAGGACTCCAAGCTCACACCAGAGCGCACTTATTATTAACGTAGTGACCGAAGAGAAGCCTAAAATTCTTAAATTTCTAAGACAATCCATTTTCTTCCTGCTTTGATTGGGACTATTCGTATATGCTTGGTCTTAATCCTTCTTTTATGTTCATAACCTCATTACCAAACTCAATGCTAAACCAAGTAAGAAGAAAATGAGGCCCTATTCAATTAAAGGTTGTCTAACAATTAGAAAGAATTCATGGAAACTCGTTGAGGTTAGGATTTTATTAAACTTGTTATTTCAATTAAATTAAAAAAATTAATGAAAAATAAAAGAATTAGGTACATGTGTTTTAAAATTTTAGAAAAAATCAATGCAACTTGTCTAGAGTTGGTTTTCTCTTATTTCAATCATTAATAATATTGTTGATTGCATTGTGAGCTGTGATATTTATCAATCATAGCTATTTTCTTGAGCTATGACAATTCAGAATATCTAAAAACAAAAAAAAAAATTGCCTTCACCATGCACATTTTTGCTATGTTGTAGTAACTTTTGGTCTAAAAATGTCATTACAACCTACCAAAGAGCAATGATCTATATCTTTAATGACAATTTCCATAAAATGGGTGAATCTTATGTTGATAAATCTTAAAGGTTTGATCATCATAATGACAATACCTTCATGAATACGAAGTTAAGTTCAAACCTTGAGATGACTAATTTACTAGAATTTTGAGAGTTGCATGACCAAGGCAATTAATTATCCATTTCTAAGGAGAACCTTAGCATACATCAAGTTGCATTTCAAGTAGTACCTAGCAAATGTCAACATTGAAGAGGAGCATTCTCCGCATTTGAAAAAGAGCTCCATATATACTTATTGTATGGACATGGAAGAAGAGTTGAAGACCATTTACAATGTAGCAACTATGGTTGATGGCACATCTAGCATATTATGAAAGAAGATTTGTTGTAGGAAGATTATTTTTATATGAATGCTTTGATGACACACTTAGAAATATAGATTACTTGTTACTAAGAGTTATCTAATCAAATTTACACCAAACTCAAAGCATCTTCAAACCTTGGGAAAAAAAAATCCCTTCTCTTGAGCATCGAGAACAATGCCAAAAGGTCATCACACATAAGCTACATGTAACAACTTATTGTTATGAAAAATAAGCGTCATGAATCAAAGTCATCTAAATGAATAGAGTTTTCTAGAACAAGTTGCCACACTTTCATTGGTCTATGAATGTTTGGGAATTCATCATGAAATGAAGAGTTATGCAAGATGATGTGTCATAGATAACCAAGAACTTTGCTAGATTGGGAAGACATTGAGTGCAATAATGGCATGATTTGGGCTATTAAAGTAAGAAAAATTAACCAAGTATGATGGATAGAAATAACCTTCAGAAAATGTCAAGCAATGTGAATAGGTATGGATGGAGAAGTATATGGTCATCACTTCTACCTTTTTGGTGCATTATTTCTACACTACACTTGAAGCATGGCTAAGAATGTGGTATATTCAACAAGTCAAGGGAAAACATTTGTAAATTACAATGCATAAGAAACAACATTTTCCTATTGTTGGTAAATAGATTTGTTGAATAAAGGATTGATTCACTTATGACACCCAATGGGAAAAGATGACAAACTGTACACAACAGTTGGTGAGATCACCAATGAAATGGTGATTTCCTTTGCATTTGAAAGGGGAAGCTCCCTTATATGATAAAACTAAATATAATGGATATTCTTTTGACCTAAAAGAACTAAAGGTATTTTCTAAAAATAAATTGATCTAAAATGGAGCACAAAGTCGAGCACAAGTGTTGAAAACTATACTAAGAATCAAAATACAATTTTCAAAAGATACCCAAACAATTTTGGTCATAAGAAAATTATAACTATTTGAATAGTAGATCTTTCATATGCACAAGTTATCAATATCCCATACAAATCATTAATCACAAAGGTAGATAATCACAAATTCAACATATGGAAAAAATGTGATTCTAGAAAGTAATGACTCAAAGTTCACCATATTCTATATTTATCTTCTCCAAGAAAAAGAGCACAAAGTCTCATATGTATACAATTTGTATAGAAATATTTTCAAAACCCAGAATCAAAGAATCTCTATCTTACCCTAGCTCAAGAACCAACTTACATTGCCAAAAGATCCTCCTCACATCTCTAGATAGCCTATATATATATATATATATATATATATATATATATATATATATATATATATATACAAAAATGAAACCATTTCATTTGTAACCATTTCTTGAAATAGGGAATGAAATGGTTTTATATTACAATAAATGAAAATAATTTTTTTTACAAACAAAACACCATCAATAGGAAAGGAGAATATAAATTAAGACATTCCCTTTATCGTCTTTTTTTTTGTCTTTCTTGAGTCTCGTCATTTCATCTTCAACTAGAACTCTAGTCTAGGAAGAATTGACATTTTCTTTGAATTTCCTGAATTTGGTGATCATCGGTGATATAGCCTTCCTGTTGGGAATTATATTGTTGCTCAAACAGGTTTTCCACATGGTGATAATATTACTTGCATCTTCATCTTTTTTTCTAAAAATCAAATATCTCCTTTCTAAAGTTTGTGAGACAAGATGATAGATTGCATAGCCTTTCCATTCTATCTCCATCAATAGTATTTCTATTGGATAGTTCTTCAATAATGTCTTTCACCATGCACATTTTTGCTATGTTGTAGTAAATTTTGGTCTAAAAATGTCGTTACAACCTATCGAAGAGCAATGACTTATATCTTTAATGATATTGTCCATAAAATGGTTGAATCTTCAGTTGATAAATTTGAAAGGTTTGATTATCATAATGACAATACCTTCATGAATATGAAGTTAAGTTCAAACCTTAAGATGAATAATTTACTAGAATTTTGAGTTGGATGACCAAGGAAAATAATTATCCATCTCTAAGGAGAACCTTAGTATACATCAAGTTGCATTTCAAGTAGTACCTAGCAAATTCCAACATTGAAGAGGAGTATTCTCCATATTTGAAAAAGAGCTCCATATATACTTATTGTATGGACATGGAAGAAGAGTTGAAGACCATTTACAATGTAGCAATTATGGTTGATGGCTACATCTAGTATATTACGAAAGGAGATTTTTTATATGAAGATTATTTTTCTATGAATGTTTTGATGACACACTTCAAAATATAGATTACTTGTTACTAAGAATTATTTGATCAAATTTACACCAAAATCAAAGCATCATCAAACCTTGGGGGAAACAAATCCCTACTCTTGAGCATTGAGAACAAGGCAAAAATTTCATCACACATAACCTATGTAGCAACTTATGGTTGTAAGAAATAAGAGTCATGAATCAAAGTCTTCTAAATGAATAGAGTTTGCCAAAACAAGCTACCACACATTCATGGATCTGTGAATGTTTGGGAATTCATCATGAAATGAAGGGTTGTGCAAGATGATGTGTCATAGATAACCAAGAACTTTTCTAGATTGGGAAGACATTGAGTGCAATGATGGCATGATTTGGGCTATTAAAGGAAGAAAAATTAACCAAGTATGACAAATAGAAATAACCTTCAGAAAATGTCAAGGAATGTGAATAGGTATGGTTGCAGAAGTATATGGTCATCACTTCTACCTTTTGGGTGCATTATTTCTACACTACACTTGAAGCATGGCTAAGAATGTGGTATATTCAACAAGTCAAGGGAAAACATTTGCAAATTACAATGCCTAAGAAACAACATTTTCCTATTGTTGGTAAATAGATTTGTCACCTTATAGGATTGATTCACTTATGATACACCCAATGGGAAAGATGACAAACTGTACACAATAGTTGGTGAGATCACCAATGAAATGGTGATCTTCCTCTGCGTTTGAAAGGGGAAGCTCCCTTATATGATAAAACTCAATAGCATAGGTATTCTTTTGACCTAAAAGAACTAAAGGTATTTTCTTAAAAATAAATTGATCTAAAGTTGAGCACAAAGTCTCACAAGTGCTAGCAACTATACTAAGAATCAAAATAAAAATTTCAAAAGATACCCAGATGATTATAATAAAAGAAGTATTTGAATAGTAGAGCTTTCATATGCACAAGTTATCAATATCCCATACAAATCATTAATCACAAAGGTAGATAATCGCAAATTCAACATAAGAAGAAAATGTGATTCTAGAAAGTAATGACTCAAAGTTCACCATCTTCTATATTTATCTTCTCCAAGAAAAAGAGCATAAAGTCTCATATGTATACAATTTGTATAGAAATATTTTCAAACCCCAAAATCAAAGAATCTCTATCTTACCCTAGATCAATAACCAACTTACATTACCAAAAGGTCCTCCATGCATCTCTAGATAGCCTATATATAGATACAAAAATGAAACCATTTCATTTGTAACCATTTCTTGAAATAGGGAATGAAATGGTTTTATACTACAATAAATGAAAATATTTTTTTTGCAAACAAGACACCATCTGTAGGAAATGAAAATATAAATTAAGACATTCCATTCATCATCTTTCTTGAGTCTCATTATTTTGTCTTCAACTAGAACTTTAGTCTAGGAAGAATTGACATTTTCTTTGAATTTCCTGAATTTGGTGATCATTGGTGATATAGCCTTCCCATTGGGAATTATAATGTTGCTCAAATAGGTTTTCCACATGGTGATAATATTACTTGCATCTTCGTCTTTTTTTTCTAAGAATCAACTATCTCCTTTCTAAAGTTTGTGAGGCAAGATGATAGATTGCATAGCCTTTTCATTGTATCCCCATCAATAGTATTCTATTGGATAGTTCTTTAATAATATTTTTTGAACTCCTTTTTCATGACCTCAATGTTACCAGGGTTTGCTCCATTCTTAGAGAGAATATTAAAATACAGGCTTAGGCAATTAGCTTTGAGATCTAGCAATACTAAATTATAAATCTCTATTGTTTTATTGAGCTCAAGTAAATACCTTTTATCAAACTTTTCCACTCAGCAACACCTAACCACTTAGTTATTTCACCCTCCTCTGATTTTCTTATGGCATTTTCAGATATTGGAGTATTGTTATTAGATTTAGTAATCTCTTGCAAGTCTTTTATTATAACTATAAGCAAGGTATATTATTTTTGTATGACCTGAACGTCAAAATTCACTTTATCTTGCTTGACAAAAATGTTTGCATATAATCCCATCACTTCATTGATATGTAGTGCACCTTTAGTAATCAAATTTTCTACCCAAGCATCTACTACTCAGCCTATAGCTCTATATTTGTTATTTTGATTTGTAACCTCAAAATTAACTCATTTGGAGGGAGTCTTCATAGGAGTTTCAAGCGAGGTTTTGAGAGGCTAAGAGTTAATGTCAACAATTGAATTTATGTAGGAAGTCAAAACTCCCACTTTTTCTTCCAATAGACTTCTCTCTTTTCATTTTTCTTCCAATCTTCTAGCTAAGATATCAACAACATTTTAGCATTATGAATATCACCTTCCATTGTGGGAGGTCCTAAGTCAATCATATTGATATTAAAATATTCTTTAGTGATGTGTTCTTTGTTTTTTCATTCATTGGATCTACAATTTCCACAACTTGATGTCCAAAATTAGAGTCCACCATTATTCTAGATCTCCTTATATACATTTTAGGCTAACGGTCAATCTAAAGCAGTTTAAATATAGCATCAAAACATGGATCAATCAACTATGTATAGTTTCTCTTCTTTCCAATGACTTCTCTCTTCCAAGTTGATGGTGGTAAGATGGATTGACTATCAATAATTTCAAGTGGCTTGGGGCTAATTGACATATAATTTTGGGGTGAGGTACTATAAAAAACATATTGACAAGTGTATGTTATTGTTCTTCATCAACTCCTTGAATCTCAATAGATAAGCTCTTGGAACAATTTTCACCTCCAACTTCTTTCTTATTTTCTCACTATATCCTTCACACTAACTCTTTAATGTCTTTTCCTTCTCGAAATCCTCTCCATCATCCCATTTCTTGGAAGAGCAATTGGACTTGGTAGTATATAAATTAGCAAATGAAACCTATAAGCTTGGCTTTGTTCTTATTTTCTATTCTCTAGAAGTATGCTCCTTGCTTGGAGGCTTGGTTATAGTATGACCTTTAATTTTTTCCTCTAGTCACCTCCTAATTCTATAAGAACAAAGGATGATATTGTGAAGATGGCAGTGATCTCTCTTTTTGACCATCTAACCCTAGGCAAAGGTTTTGTCTTTACAAAGTGATATCCCTCATCAACTGTCATAATTGTCATCAACCTTTTCAGGAATACCAAATCCAAATTGAAATCCTTCATTTTATCTATTGTTAACCACATCCAATCCCTACTTCTCACTTCATGTTCATCAATACAATCCTTCCAATAATATTCAATATGAGATTGATGCTCATACCATACATCGGTATGCAGGTTATCTTATACAAAAAAAAATCTATCAAATGAAGGTCTTGCATCAAATGTGTGGAAATTTAATTTGGAAAGAATCCTATTAACATTTATGGAACCTTCATGAGTCTTATAAGTATAATATGTTAATTGTACAGGGAAGGTATATCCATTTCTCTTCTGATCATGACACTTCTTACATGATCCATTTTCCTACAAACCTTCAAGAGTATGATATAATCACTTACATATCTTGGAAATTTATATGGAACATTTTCAAAACCTCCAATTATGAGATATGTAAATTTATCAAATTGGATGAAGAAACTACCAAACTACATAATCAATTATGTTGCCTCTTGAGAAATCCTTACTTCTAGATTACCATTTATCCCCTTTACATTGTGCATGTTAAATACATCATTCACCCTTATGTAATTTTTGTTTCCACACTCCTCTTGAAATTGAGGATAATAATCATACACTTGGGTTCTATTTGGGAGAAATATAGAAGTGTCTAACCCTAGACACACTATTTTATTACTTACTATAACATAGAACATAAATGAGCATATATAGAGTTGATGTCTCTTAGAAAAATTCAAAAATTGGTTGTGCATGTGATCACTAATCATTTTTCCCTAATCTATGTATTGTGATTCATTACAAATGACCAATATGAATTGGTACATCCATATCTCAAGAGTGCTTGGGAAGTGAAGCGCTTGAGTCTTCACTTCCCACTACTATGTGAAGTAGTGTTATCATGTTTGATATATCATCTTTAAAGTGTGCCCTTTGTAATGCCTTAGAATTTGTGATTTTCCCTTCTTCTTTTTTCAAATTACAATATTTGGTAATATTTGTAAGGCAACAATCCCTTTTATCTAGAAAATATTTTCATCCCCTTTCTACAAACATATATGCAAACTCATCTTGTATTGGTAATTTGAGCATGTTTCCCATAGAATCATCTAGTTCTACCATTATAGTTTTGTTTTCCTTTCTCACTTCTCTATTTTATGCATGATAATTTTCTATACATGTCAAAACTAGATTGGTGCATTGAACTATTGGTGAAAAACCTCTTGCATGAGCAAGCACTCTTGCAAAGGTTTTCTCAACCATGGGTGACCAAGGGTTTGCATTCATTCCCTCCCAAAACTTCATAGGTATTGCGAGATGAGGATTGTCAGGGTGGGTCGATTACACTTGATCTATGATGAATCGAAGCATAACTTAGCCACTAAACCTCAATAATAAACAAGATCATTCAAATTGAAAGTTAAACTAAGCATTTATTGAAACTAAAAGTTACAAACTATGAAAACAGTTAAATTCCTACTCTAACCCATTTGAAACTTATAATTTTTTGGAATTGGTGTCATGTTGATGTGGAACAGTGACCCTTTCCCAATCCCATAATTAGTGAGCCTATTTCAATCAATTCTATGGAAGAGAATTGATGAAACCATTGTGATAAATGGATGAAAATCTAATTTATGCTAAATTAAACATGATGCAAGCTAAGTTAACATGGTTTTATGCTAAAAATGAACTGATTATGCAATTGCTAAGCTAATATAAGCTAATTCTAAGCTAAAATATGGAAACCCTAATTCATATACAAACTAAGATGGATGCATGAAAGCCACTAATGGATGCTTTAAGCTATTTATGCAACTAAAATGAACTAAATTAAGCTAAAAGTGAGTAAATTGAGAGTGTCGATGCAAGTGAATTCAACAGAATGACTTTGCAATTGAAAGATGGATCCATTTGTCTCCAAATAGTGTTTTATTTATAGGAGAGCAAATGAGAAATGAAGGGTTGAGATCAAAAAGATCAATCAATGGTCAAAGATGAAAGGAAGAAGAGGCATGGATCATGGATTCTCATCAACAAATGAGAATGCATGATGGGATTTAATCAATGGCTCACATTTGCTTCAAAAAAACACACTTTTGACTTGCTCACACAGGTCAAAGGTGACTTGTTCAAGAGGTTAAAGGTTAAAACTTGCATTAGAAGCTAAGTGAAAATATCCATTTTTCAAATGATGGAGGAATAAGAATATTCCTTGGAATGTTCATTTGGGTGAGGATAAAAGCAATTTTGAAAATTAAAAGAAATTCTTAATTATGCAAAAAGGAGATAAGGAATATTCCATGGGAATATTCCCCTTTTTAGAGGAATATTAGTTAATTGCTAATTAAACAAGGTTTAATCATGCAATTAGGGGATTTGAAGAATTAAAATGATATTTATTAAATTAAATGATTTAATGAATGGGGGAGAGATGAAATGACATTTAATTAAATAACTTAGGGTTATTTAATTAAACTAGAAGACTTGGGAATTAAATTAAACATTTTGATTTATTTAATTTAATAGGATGAAATGTTAGAGTGAAAGGGGTGAATTAACCCAATTTGATGAATTAGGTTAATAGATGCAAATGATGCAATTAATTAAATAGCTAGGATAATTTAATCAATTAAGTGAAAAGATGATGGGTTTACAGAGGAAATGATGTTAATAAAACCTGTTTCAAGTGTATGATATCATTTGGGACCTTTTCAATGTCTACAGGTATATATGATCTAATTTTGTATATTTGATTCCTGCTAGGTAATTTTGAATTATAGATGCCACATTGAACCCTAGATATTTGTATTTCATTTTGGCACTCTTTAATAACCACATGATTGAGTAATCAATGACCACCAGTAGAAATTTATTTGTTATTGGAAAGAATACATTTCTTGGAAAATTTGATGTATATAATGCATATAATTCATGAAAAATCCAATAGATACTTGGGATAATTCTAGCACCACAATGCTCAAGACAAAGGGAGAGTCTAAAATAACTAACATTTAGTCCATGTAATTAACATAAAAGTGAGCTTGAGTTGATGGCATTGACTGTAACAATCGCAATGAGCACTATGCTTCCCATTAGCAGTTACAAGCTCAAGATAGAATGAATATAACCTTCATAAATTTGATATAAGTACTTGAATATTAGGGCACTTAAATTAGCTTCATTAATAAAGCAGATCTATTACAAAAGATGTACTTTTAAATGATCGATGGAACATGTATTCAAGAAACCCTCTTTTTGGTGAACTTTAATTTCACGAAGTTTGAGAACTCCTAAGATTCCTTTGTTTTCTTTTTTGAAAAAAATTGCTATTAAAACAAGTTATTCGATGAACAACATGGTTCGCAAACCAAATGATCCTCTAGTTGAGTTTCACAAACCTTTTAAAGCTTTCATTTTTGGTGGCTTTTATTTTGCAAATATAAAGGTTCACGAAATTGTAAGTCCATTGTTTTGAATTAGACTTTACTTTTCTCCTTCGACAAGAAATGATGTTTCAAAACTCTAATTTTCACTTTGGACAAGAAACAATGTTTCAAAACTCAAATTTTCACTAACAATACTTATAAGAAATGGTTTTTTGACAAACACAAAGATTCACAAACTAGAAAATTTTCAAAAGAATCAAAGACATAGCTTAGATATTTATATGAAGGATATACTTTTTTGAAAGACGAAAAAAGAAGAATCATAAAATAATTTTTGGTAAACCTAAAGGTTCATCAACTTGAAAGGCTGCCAAAAAATTATCTTAGAGACAAACATGCTGAAAAAAATAAAGAGTCACATTTTGAAAGAAAAGTTAACCAAGAATCAATATGAACCATGAAAAATTCCAAAGAAATGGGTACAATGATAGGATATTGATAACACTTATCATTCTCATTTTATAGATTGAATCCTACTCTTTTAGGTGCACTTTAAAATATATGGGATGTGATGCTTTTTTTATGAGGCAAACAAAAGATATAGCACACGACATAAGAAGTGAAGAAGACCATGGCATCAATGAATTCAAGGAGAAGACCAAGTCTTCAATAGTGACAAGGGAAGAGGGGAAAAAGGAAAAATAGTGTGAATCATGCACTAAGAATGAAATTTTCTTAAGGCTAAATTATGCAGTTCAAATTTACAAGAGTCTTGCCAAACTGTTGAGAATTCATAGTAAACAATTTCAAATTGATTCAAATTAAAAATGATACTAAACACACTCAAAGGAAAATAAATGATCTATGTATTATTTATTGTCTACATACAAGTAAATATTGCATTGTAGAACTCCAAATTTTCAATTTTATCTTTCCTTGTCATCTCCTCTAGAGGCTCTATCTTTGAATCTTGATTCTTTGGTCTAATCACAATCTACAAACAACCTCTTATTTGTGCACTCCTTTCTCAATGTTTTGTTTTTTTTTTGGTTTGTAAATATAAAAATTCCATTAATCAGAAAGAATGTTTCGTTACATAGATTGTTTTTCAGCACTGAAATTTAGCCCAACCAACCCCTATAAAATCAGCATCCACACCAGCAGAGCACTTAATACCATTGCCTCAGGCCACCCAAATCACAAAGAACAAGTTGTTGTGCCAGAAAACTACTCGCAGCCCATCCAATTCAAAAGCCATCTGAATCATCCTGGGTCCACTTCCATACCCCTAATGTAAGTCTTTGTTTCACCATCAACACCTTCATTCACCAGACAATCTGCCAGTGAATTGGCTCCGCAGTAAGTATGGGTAATCGTTGTCTCCTCAAAGGCTTCCAGTAGTTTGTTTCCTTCTTCAATCAAGGGTTGCAGCCTCCAATTTGGCATCCTACCTAACTTGAGTGCTTGTATTATTACCATAGAATCACCTTCAACCTCCAATTTTTTAATTTGCATTTTTCTCCCAAGCTACAGTCCGCTGATGAGAGCTTGTAGCTCAGCCAGAGTGTTGGTGCCAATAGGAAGAGAAACAGACCTTTCTCCCACTAGTAACCTTGTTTCATCTCTGATACAATAGCCAGCACCAGATATACCCGGGTTCCCCTGGGATGCCCCGTCAAAATTCAACCTATACCATCCTTTCTTTGGTGGCCTCCATTTAGCTTCTTTATATTTGTTGCTTTCACCATCTATCCTCATTGCACCCAGTTTTGGTATGTTCAAACCATACCATACCTTTCTCATTTGAGCATCCCACACGGTGAATTCGCAATCCTTTTTTAGTGACACTATGCCATTAACCACCTCAATAATAGTTGCCTCCAATTGATTTAGGAAGGTAGGATAATCTCTTTTACAATCAGAGAAGACATGCTTGTTCCTCTCCTTCCATAACTCCTAGACCACCATAGAAGGACTCACCACCCATAAGTCATGATATAATGATGCTTTCTTAAAAATCAACCAAGAATTAAAGAGAGACAAAACATCATTCAGGAGAGCTCCACTCCAACCCAACCTTGCACAAATCCAATGCCAGCATGCTTGTGAAAATGGGAAACTTACCATTAGATGATCTACATCTTCCTCTGCATGCCTACAAAGGGAGCACCAGGATGGGCCTGCATAACCAAATATTTTGAATTTTTTTGCAGTTAGAATTCTTCTCTGAAGAGTTGCCCACAAAAAAGTACCAACCTTAGGTAAGCATGCACTATTCCAACAAAGGTGGAGGGGAAGGTCAGAAAGAATCTTTTTTGACATTGTATCTGATAGCCTTCACTTGCTTTGTATTGCTCTGTGCCAGAGCCTGCCCATACCATTCTATCCTCCCCCAAACGGACAAGGATTATTCTCCTTGCTAGCTCCTTTCTTAAAGCATCTTCATCCTCAACTGAGATAAGGTTTTTTCCTAGATCTTTCCATGTGAACACCAACCCCCCATCCACCATCTTCTCTTCCATGTAGTCTCTGACTGATCTGCCCCACACCCTTTGCAGAATTTGATTGGCACGAGGAAGGCCCAAGCAATCATCAAGACTTGGAAATCCGCCCCAGGAGTCTTCCCAAAAGAGAGATGTCTAGCCATCCCAAATATCCCAAGATAAAGAGTCTTGGATAAGAGGTAGACAAGCTCTCATAAAATTCCAAAAGCATGATCCCATTGGGAGATTCTTAGCCACCAAAATGTTGCTTGGGTTATCATTGCACATATATTTCTTTTACAAAATTTGTGCCCATCGTCCCTTGTTGCGTGAATACATCCCCCAAATTAGCTTCACCCCTAGAGCCCTGTTCTATTTGTATAGATATAACAATCCGACCCCAACATGCTCTTTGGACTTACATATCTTGTTCCAAGCAATTAAAGGGAATTTCTTCCCATCAAATGACCCCTGCCAAAAGAAGTGTCTCATGCTTTGATTGAACATTTTTTCCTTACTCGTCGGGAGAGCCAAACATGACATTAGGTAAATAGGGAGGGAAAAGATAATGACCTTGAGCATCACAATTCTTCCTGCCCATGATAACCACTTACCATTCCAAGCTGATAATCTACTCTCAATTTTATCCACCATGGGGTCCCACAATGATTCATTTCTTACACCCTGAGCCAGAGGAAGGCCTAGATACTTCATTAGTAGCTGCCCAACCTTAAAATTTAAAATTTCTACTATTTGTTGAGCAGTCTCAAGAGGGATATTTAGGAAAAAAACTTCAAATTTTGCCTCACTAATTTTTTGACCAGAAGCATCCCCATAATCCTTCAAAATCTTTTTTAAAACTATTACTTCTCTTCTACTTGCCTCACCTAGACATAGTGTGTCATCAACAAATTGCTAATGGGTGACATTAGGAAGTCCACTTGTCACCTGGATACCTTTTAACTATCCATTTGTAGCCGCCCTCCCCAAAGCATGACCTAGTGCTTCAACCATCAGAATGTATAGGAAAGGGGATAGGGGGTCCCCCTACCGCAAACCCCAGGAGGCATCAAAGAATCTTGTCGGTTCCCTATTTATCAAAACAAAATATCTTGGTGTCGAGATACAAGAGAAAATCCAATCCACCCACTGTTTGTCAAAGCCAAAGGCTTCAAGAATCTTACACAAAA
>VDFB02173271.1:0-11868 GCA_007258455.2 Sequoia sempervirens | reverse complement strand
TTCGCCTGTCTCCTTTCCCTTAGTCTTGAAGAAAACATTTGGGATTTGATAATAATGCAAGTGGATGGCGATATTTCCAAATTCCAAAATTCACTTTCTAATATAATGGCGTCTCACATTTTTGCAACCGAAACCATCTCAAACTTGAAGGAAAGATTGGTTCGTGTGTCTTCTCTGATGCCGTCAATGAGCAGATTGTTCCAGTGAAGAAATTGAGGACCGATGAGCAGATTATTTAATTCTCTTGGTCTGCACAATGTTTCAAGCCTTTGCCAATTACCTCCGTTCAGTCGAAGCTAAGAGAAATTTATGTTATTGGATATAGCGCTTAGATGAGCTCCTTCACATAGTCTGGTAATCTAAATTTATAAAAATTTCTCCAAAACCATAGGCAAAACTATCACAGCTGCAACGTTTAGACTTGCAATGGTGTAGTAACTAAAATAGTCTCTCTGGTTTATTTGTTAACCTGTCACTATCGCGCACCTAATCATGGTAGAGTGTGTAGATTTAAGTAATCTCTCTCTGTTGTCTCTGTCATCCAATCTCAGTCGCAGCACACGAACTTAATAGGAAGTTTATAGAGTTAATTAACCTGCTTGATTCTGCTGTCTTGAAATAAGTGGCCAATGTCTCCTTTATCACCTTTTCTATGACAAGATCGAGCAAGAATATATTAAGGATGAGATTTCATGAGAGGTGGTCAAATGAATTAGGGGCTATATCAGTTCACTGCCTTTCTTTAAGCATGAAAAATTTTTGTTTCCTCCTGCCTCGCTACATGTTGTGACTCTTTCCCTCTGCTTCACTTTTATACTAAAAATTGTCCCTTACATTTTAGTCTTCATATACCTTATAGGGGATATTCGATGGATATGATCTGTGTCTTTTATTCAATCAAAATACATTTTGAGATATTGTATCTCATATAGTATTTGTTGGAGTTCAGTATTTGTGTGCCTCAGTGCAATCTTGATTCCTACGTTTACATTCGGTGCTGAATATTTCAAGGTCATCTCAATATTTATATTGTGTTGGGTTTCATCATATTGTTGTCTTCCAATTGTTAGTGTGTCAAGGCATTGGCGTGCAAGACTTACTTCAGTTTGTTCCTCTTAGTAATATTATTAATCTCCTGAGCATAGATATTGTTTTTAAATCATGTATCCCACGTCTATAATAGAATCAATGTCAATAAAGATGGGTAATGAATAAATCCTAATGTATAATAACACAACGGTGAGGTGTAAATAAGTGTTGCGAACATTGGTCAAGTGCTCTTAAAATTAGTTTCAATCACAAGTGCTTTCAAAATTTAGATTAATTATTGATATAATAAATAATGTATTATTAAAATAGGTTGCTTGATTTATTAACTTAAGGTGTATAGTACGTGAATTGGTTTTAGAATGGTAAAGGAACTTTAGAAATAAATTATAGGTATCTTCATGGATTTTGTCTTGCTTTTATTAGAAAATTTATGGTTAGCAAAGTTGAAATAATGAATAAATAAAAGGGAAGAGTAATTGCATTGATTTAGATTGTTTAAGGGAATATGGAAATAATGATGTAGAAAATATTATAATTATATGTGTATTATGTTTTATAGAGATTCTTTAGTAATGATTCTTTAGTAGGGTGCTTATAAGATATGGGAGTATTCTTTAAGACTTTGTAATTAATGTGTTTATATTCAGAAAATGATTTATTTATAGGAGCTAGAAAATTAGATTTATTAGGTAGTTAAGTTATGTGATATGTTATTGAGTAGGTTAGTAAAGTAATTAGAGAGAGTTCCCGATGTTAATTTTTGATAATTTGGGTAACATTGATAGATTAGTTTATTCTTAATTTGATTAGTTTCAAGTGGAATAGTTAACTTAGAAATAATGAAAAGTAGAGTTTTGTATGATGTATGTAGATAATATTGGTGATAGGGATTATTTCTGTTTAGGTGGGAAAATTTATTTATAAGATAAATGGAAGTAAATAAATTTGAAAACTTTAAATAGTTGGGTGGTACGATAAAGGCCAGTGAATGATTGTAGATTCGATAAATGTTTTGATTAATTATATTTAGTTAAACAAAGGGTTTATGTAAATGAATAAAATTAGATGATCTTTTCTAAGTCAATTTCCCTCATATTCTTTTAATAGTTGATTTGTGGGATTTCTATTAGAACAGTTCTAGAAAATACTTTTGATTGATATCAGGGTCAAATTGTTGGTTTGAGTGGGTTGATCTTCGAAGGGAGATTGTTGTTATAATGTGTAAATTGGAATATATTTGTGTTTGAAAGAGTATACTTGTGAATAGTGTCTTATGGCTTAAACCATTAGATTTTATTTTCACTTCGTAATATTGTGATGTCCTTAAATGATTGGAAATGATTGATCTTTAAAGTAATGTTCTTTTTAAAACGTTTCAAGTTACTTCTTATTGAATGAATGGATATATTATATTTGAATTAGTGGTTTTATGTATTGTCTCGATAGGTCCTTTCAATGTGACTTTTCGTGAGCTGATTTTGAGTTAGGGACTTTCTCTCATTTAACTTACATTTCTATATGTTTTCTTTTGCTCTCTACCTAAGTGGTAATTTGGTTAAGGTTATCTTTGTCATGATTGACTGTTCTGCTTGAGTTGTTAATGAGTCAAATTGAAAAGTTCTTGAGTTATGGGTATTCCGAGAGGAGAAAATAGAGGTTTCCCTTGGATTCTCGATTTAGTTCATATCGAAGTTGTTGATGTTGTTTAAGGGAGTTGTTGATCTTATTTTGATGTATTCTCTCACCATATTTGAATTGAAAATAGTTCTTCAAGGTTTTGCTTTTATTGTTGTCAGATTTTCATGGGGAAACCCTAGAGTAACTTTATGAGAATCTTCCAGAGGTTTATGTTTATTGTTGGTTAATGTTCCTCCTTTTATGTGCCCTTGATGTGGCAAGTGTTTTGGTATTTGGATTTTGAAAGGGTTGTACGAGAATTGTAAGATTTTGATTATGTGTTTTTCGCGAGATGGGTAATGCCTCGCTTGCTTCTCTATTGTGATCTAATGTTCTTGTTGTGTTGTACAACCCTTGGATTTTGGTTTTTATGTTTTGAGTGTCTAGAGAGAGAGAGAGTGGCTCTAAGTGGGTGGTCGGCACACAAAGGGGTGCCAGGATAGCCCTCGTTAGAGTGAATTTAATAAGTGATAATTTAATTAATTAACTAGGGGGTGGGTAGTAACACACTAAAAAGATAATTGATGCCTCGTCTGCCGTTTAGTGCTATCACAGGCTAAAGGGGATTGAGAAGGCCGTGGTTGGCAAGATTGTTACCTTGTCTTCATGAAAGGTTAACGATTCCGCATGAGCAACCCTATGGAGCGGCTCCTTGAGATAGGTAGTCTTGATAACCATAGATGGAGGCGGCTCCTAGCGCTCGGATTGTCTGGATAATTCGTCAGTAGACGGAGGCGGCACCTTGCGTTAGTAGTAGTCTGGAGAATCCATGTTAAGCCATGCGATGACACTCTCCTCTAACACTCCTTCTTATGTTGCTTCTTCGGAAATCCTCTGGAAGTGGTTCTTTGTCTTGAATTGATGAAACATAGTTGTTTGAATTGATTTATGGTTTTACCTTATTTTATCTATGGCGTATCCTATGATTTTGTATAAATCTTGTTGATGTTTGGGTTTTGGACCTTGTACCCTTATGGTACTATGATATGATGTTATTAGATTGGTTGTTGCAATTTGGAATTGTGTTATGTTTATTAATGCAGTTTGATTGGAGGTGTTTCATGATCATCCTTTGGTTATTTGGTTACTGGTCATTGCTTTGATTTATGTGATGAGATTTATGACTCTTGGATGTGGTTGATTATGTCATTGTAATTCTTGAGTGTTATGATACTTTTGTATGACGCTGAGTCTTGTGGTTCTCTGTTGGATGTTCTTGGTTGAGGTCTCTTTCTTGTTAGCTCCTAGCACGGGGGGTGGGTCTTCGGACTCACATGGTCGGGTGGAACGTGCTAAGCACCCCATTGGGTCCCCAGTCGAGGATCGAGAGGTGCGGATTGGTGCTATTGCAGCGACTCCAGAGTTGTATCTATCTTGGAGCTAGTTTTGATACTTGTATTTCTCTAATTATTTGTATCATGGTATCTTGTGTATGGTTTCCATTCATATTTGGAACACTCTTGTATCATTGTACTTCTTAAACATTGTACGGTAATGAAATGTTAAACTTGGTGTGGATATTGACCATGGTAGTTGTTCTTCAATGTGTTATGTTAATCATGCATATGTTGTATTTATGTGCAGATGGCTTCTTATCAATGAATTTTTCATGTATGTGTTATATTTATTGTTAATGATTATATCTTTGGATTTTATTCTTTATTGATGTTGTATGGATCTAAGTCGCATAATGACTCTTCGTGTACCCCAAGGGATGTATGTGTTAATGAATCTATTTAATTGAAATTCATGATATGACTTGATGTGTATTACATGTATGTTATGTGTATTTTTTTTTAAAAAAAATTGTTGTAATTATTGTGTTAATGTCCTTTGGGGTTCGCACGGCGAGGCGTTACAACATTGGTATCAGAGCATAGGTTCATACATTGGGCACTATGTGCTCACTATGTAACCTTGCGCTTAGACCCGTGCGTCTTGAGTTTCACTTTTCTGTTGTCATTTTTGTGAACCTGAGTTTCTTCTGTTAACCGGTATTGGGTCAATGGTGCAGGAAACCGATTGAAAGGATAGGACCCACGGTGTAGTGTGCAATGCACCGATATCCTTTATGTCGGGGATTCTCTATGGACCCTTGAGTTTTAGTGTGATGTGTTTCTTGGTGATGTGTTTTATGTGTGTGAATATGTCAAGTGTGTGTGAAATCTGTAATTTTGTTGTCTTTGAGTGATGAATTATGTTTTCTTGAATCTGTGAAGGTGTAAAATTTTGCCCTTTTTATTGAAATTGATGTGAGATTTGGTGTTGAATAATGGTTAAAGTGAAGTTCTTTGTGTGAAAATTATGAGTTTTAACGAAAATGTGAGGTTTTGTAGAGAATTATTCTATGATTTCTAGCAGAATATGGTATTTGAAGTTAAGATGCAACTTGAACGATTGGTGCTAATGTGCAATGTTCTATGGTAGCTTTTGGTTTACAGGAACTTGGCTTCAGAAACATAGTGATGAAGGTAAAGTAATTGTAATATGTAGGTATAGATACTCATAATTTCAAGTAGTAGTTCCTTTTGATATAATAGATGAATTAGGTTATGGTTAGTATCTTTATGCGAATATTGTTTAACTAGTAAGAAGCAAACTATTTATGAGTTATTAGAATTGTTTTGACTATTATGTGTGGTTAGTGGGAGGGACAGTGTGGTATCACTCGCTCGCGAGTGCCCTACTATGCTGGGATTTCCCTCTCATGATGTATTTGTGATATATATGTATCGTGCACAACGTTTGTTTTCATGCAGGATTGCAGGAAGTAAGTCTCGATTCCACCTGCATTGTCAGGACTGGGCGAGCATCTTAAACACCCAATGGGCTTGACGTTGAACATAGGAGCTGACAAGAAAGTTTCCTCGACTTAGTTTGTCCACTCTGTCCTAGTGTTTGGAAAATTAGTTTGGTTGCAACCCCATTACTATTATCATTTTGGGTATCAATTCCTTATTGTTGGATTGTTAATTTTCGTTGCTCACTTGATGATGTTTAATTGATGATTTGACTTGTGGTATTGATGTGCTTATGTTTGTTAATATTATTTTAGTTTATGGTTTGTGCTTGAGCTCAACTTCCAGGAGTAAGTTGAAGCCTAGGGGGGGAGGATGTAGTGCCCACCCCGTTTCGGTCATCGTTGATGTCAAGTAAGTTGTTGGTAATGTCATGTCGTTATGGTGATTTTATAATTTAATTTAATTTTAAAGTTATGAAATAACATTAATATTATGCTGGGATTTAATTAATAAAGTTAATTTAATTATAGGGTTACTTGTTTTATTTGGAATTAAATAAAGAATTAGATTCAATAATAAACGCTAATTTAATTATCTTTGGTTGTTTGTTATTGAATGTAATCGGAATTGATGAGGAAAGATAATTATCATTTAATGATTAAATTCGATTAATAAATGTAAAAGTAAAAAGATATTAGAAAGGATTAAATATTAAAATTTCACTTAAGTTTGAATGACGGTAAAATCGAGAAAAGCCAGTAAAAGTTTGGTACCTAATTTGATTGATAGGTTAATAATGTTATTATAGTAAACAAGGTGATGAAATAAATTCTAATAAAATATATTATTAATGTTTAAAATAAATACTAACTTTATTTGGCTGGCAAACTTTCGTAACGGTTGGGAATTGATTGTTGATTTGTAACGGACTAAGAAAGAAAAGAGGCGATAACTGCAACACTTTAAAATAACCATCTTATAGCAAGAAGAGGGGGATTTTTCAAGAGGCCAAGATTCACATTCAAAAAAAATGGGTAACCTGCAAAGAGAGGGACTGGCGTTTTGCTTCGAGTGCCTGACCTCAAGTCTTCATCCTCGCAGCGGTGGGAAAAAAGAGAAGGAGAAAGATGTGGTGCAAATACGTGACTTATGAGTAAGAGAATTAACGTATAACTTTTTCCTTTTTTTTGAATTTGATGCATTTCTGTTTGAAAACCGTCATAAAAATATGTGTGCAAATACAGTAAAGAAAATAAATTAGGCATAAATTGTCACTTGAATGATTTCGAACTGGGATAAATTTTCTTTGAACTTTCGATTGTGTGGATGGGATTTGAAGTTTCCTGTAGTTTCCTTCTGCATCAAGTTTATGGTAGAATGTATAGATTTAAATATTTCTTACCTATTTCTCTTCGCCTCCCTTGTCCAAGCGTTAGGACCTTTCACTCATGGCGTTTTGCATTTGCTTGAAAGCTTCTTAAAGCTTTTTCTTCAAAACCAATTCGCACACTTCCTCCCAGCCGATTGCCTTTATTGGAAGTTTCTTAGCCCTTCCAGTGAATACATTTTGGGTACTATCCTGCACGTCATCATCTTATTCTCTCATGAAATGAATGAATTCAGAAGCAGTTTGTGTGAAATCTTGAGGTAAGTCACTCGCCCTTCACCATCCATCTGAGACTATCCTCGTGTATGAATCTTTTCCTCTTAATCTGCAAGTATTGTAGGATGTGATCCAATTTTAAACCTCCTTTTCAACTGGGTTAACCTCTATCATAATAATTCTTTAGGCAGATTAAAATGGTGTCAGCAAATCTTGAGGGGATTAAACCATAAAAATCTTATACCTAGTTTTAAACTTGTTCCTGTCTCCTTTCCCTTAGTCCTGAGGAAAAAAAACATTTGGGATTTGATAATAATGCAAGTGGATGGCGGTATTTCCAAATTCCAAAATTCACTTTCTAATATAATGGCGTCTCACATTTTTGCAACCAAAACCATCTCAAACTTTAAGGAAGCTTGGTTCGTGTGTCTTCTCTGATGCCGTCAATGAGCAGATTGTTCCAGTGAAGAAATTGAGGACCAATGAGCAGATTATTTAATTCTCTTGGTCTGCGCAATGTTTCAAGCCCTTGCCAGTTACCTCCGTTCAGTCGAAGCTGAGAGAAATTGATGTTATTGGATATAGCGCTTAGATGAGCTCCTTCACATAGTCTGGTAATCTAAATTTATAAAAAATTCTCCGAAAACATAGGCAAAACTATCACAGCTGCAACGTTTAGACTTGCAATGGTGTAGTAACTAAAATAGTCTCTCTGGTTTATTTGTTAACCTGTCACTATCGCGCACCTGATCATGGTAGAGTGTGTAGATTTAAGTAATCTCTCTCTGGTGTCTCTGTCATCCAATCTCAGTCGCAGCACACGAACTTAATAGGAAGTTTATAGAGTTAATTAACCTGCTTGATTCTGCTGTCTTGAAATAAGTGGCCAATGTCTCCTTTATCACCTTTGCTATGACAAGATCGAGCAAGAATATATTATGGATGAGATTTCATGAGAGGTGGTCAAATGAATCAGGGGCTATATCAGTTCACTGCCTTGCTTTAAGCATGAAAAAGTTTCGTTTCCTCCTGCCTTGCTGCATGTTGTGACTCTTTCCCTTTGCTTCACTTTTATACTTAAAAATTGTCCTTTACATTTTAGTCTTCATATACCTTATAGGGGATATTCGATGGATATGATCTGTGTCTTTTATTCAATCAAAATACATTGTGAGATATTGTATCTCATATAGTATTTGTTGGAGTTCAGTATTTGTGTGCCTCAGTGCAATCTTAATTCCTACGTTTACATTCGGTGCTGAATATTTCAAGGTCATCTCAATGTTTATATTGTGCTGGGTTTCATCATGTTCATGTATTGTTGTCTTCCAATTGTTAGTGTGTCAAGTCATTGGCGTGCAAGACTTACTTCAGTTTGTTCCTCTTAGTAATATCATTAATCTCCTGAGCATAGATATTGTTTTTAAATCATGTATCCCACGTCTATAATAGAATCAATGTCAATAAAGATGTGTAATGAATAAATCCTAATGTATAATAACACAATGGTGAAGTGTAAATAAGTGTAGCGAACATTGGTCAAGTGCTCTTAAAATTAGTTTTAATCACAAGTGCTTTCAAAATTTAGATTAATTATTGATATAATAAATAATGTATTATTAAAATAGGTTGCTTGATTTATTGACTTAAGGTGTATAGTACGTGAATTGGTTTTAGAATGGTAAAGGAACTTTAGAAATAAATTATAGGTATCTTCATGGATTTTGTCTTGCTTTTATTAGAAAATTTATGGTTAGCAAAGTTGAAATAATGAATAAATAAAAGGGAAGAGTAATTGCATTGATTTAGATTGTTTAAGGGAATATGGAAATAATGATGTAGAAAATATTATAATTATATGTGTATTATGTTTTATAGAGATTCTTTAGTAATGATTCTTTAGTAGGGTGCTTATAAGATATGGGAGTAGTCTTTAAGACTTTGTAATTAATGTGTTTATATTCAGAAAATGATTTATTTATAGGAGCTAGAAAATTAGATTTATTAGGTAGTTAAGTTATGTGATATGTTATTGAGTAGGTTAGTAAAGTAATTAGAGAGAGTTCCTGATGTTAATTTTTGATAATTTGGGTAACATTGATAGATTAGTTTAATCTTAATTTGATTAGTTTCAAGTGGAATAGTTAACTTAGAAATAATGAAAAGTAGAGTTTTGTAGGATGTATGTAGATAATATTGGTGATAGGGATTATTTCTGTTTAGGTGGGAAAATTGATTTATAAGATAAATGGAAGTAAATAAATTTGAAAACTTAAAATAGTTGGGTGGTACGATAAAGGCCAGTGAATGATTGTAGAATCGATAAATGTTCTGATTAATTATATTTAGTTAAACAAAAGGGTTTATGTAAAGGAATAAAATTAGATGATCTCTTCTAAGTCAATTCCCTCATATTCTTTTAATGGTTGATTTGTGGGGTTTCTATAAGAATAGTGCTAGAAAATACTTGTGAGTGATATCATGATCAAATTGTTTGTTTGAGTGGGTTGATCTTCGAAGGGAGATTGTTGTTATAATGTGTAAATTGGAATATATTTGTGTTTGGAAGAGTATACTTGTGAATAGTGTCTTATGGCTTAAACCATTAGTTTTTATCTTCACTTCGCAATATTGTGTTGTCCTTAAATGTTGGAAATGATTGATCTTTAAAATAATGCTCTTTTAGATTGTTTCAAGTTACTTCTTATTGAATGAATAGATATATTATTAGAACGTGTGGTTTTATGTATTCTTTTGATGTGACTTTTTGTGAGTTGATTTTGGGTTGGAAATTTTCTCTCAATGTATGTTGCCATTCATTGGGAACCCATATGTTTTCTTTTTGTGCTTTTCCCTAAGAGGTAAATCGGTTAATGTTATCTTTGTCATGATTGATGGTTCTACTTGAGTTGTTAATGAGTCAAATTGAAAAGTTCTTGAGTTATGGGTATTCCGAGAGGAGAAAATAGAGGTTTCCCTTGGATGTCCGATTTAGTTCATATCGATGTTGTTGATGTTGTTTAAGGGAGTTGTTGATCTTATTTTGATTGAAAATAGTTTTTCAAGGTTTTGCTTTTATTGTTGTTAGATTTTCATGGGGAAACCCTAGTGTAACTTTATGAGAATCTTCCAGAGGTTTATTTTACTATTGGTTAATCTTCCTCCTTTTATATGCCCTTGTTGTGGCAAGTGTTTTGGTTTCATTTTTTTTGAAAAGGGTTGTACATGAATCGTTGAGATTTTGATTATGTATTTATGGCAAGATGGGTGATGCCTTGCATGCTTCTCTATTGTGATCTACTGTACTTGTTATGTTGTACAACCCTTGGATTTGGTTTTTTATGTTTTGAGTGTCTAGAGTGGGAGTGGCTCTAAGTGGGTGGTCGGCGCACAAAGGGGCGCCAGGATAGCCCTCGTTAGAGTGAAATTAATAAGTGATAATTTAAATAATTAACTAGGGGGTGGGTAGAATCACATTAAAAAGATAATTGATGCCTCATCCGCCTTTGAGTGCTACCACAGACTAAAGGGGATTGAGAAGGCCGTGGTTGGCATGTTCGTTGCCTTGTCTTCGCGAAGGGTAACGGATCCGCATGAGCAACCCTATGGGGCGGCGCCTTGAAATAGGTAGTCTGGATAACCATAGATGGAGGCGGCTCCTAGCGCTCGGTTTTAGTCTGGATAATTCGTCAGTAGACGGAGGCGGCGCCTTGCGTTAGTAGTAGTCTGGATAATCCATGTAAGCCATGCGATGACACTCTCCTCTAACACTCCTTATTATGTTGTTTCTTTGGAAATCCTCTGGAAGTGGTTCTTTGTCTTGTATTGATGAAATATAGTTGTTTGTAATGATTTATGGTTTTACCCTATTTTATCTTTGGTGTACTTTGTGGTCTTGTATGATCTCATTGATATTTGACTTATGACCTTGTACTCTTATGGTACTGTGATATGATGTTATTGTATTGTATCATTGCGATTCAGAATTGTGATTGGAAGTGTTTTATGATCTTCCTTTGGTTCCTTGTTTACTGGCTATTGCCTTGAATTATGTGATGAGATTTATGACTCTTGGATGAGGTTGATTGTGTCATTGTAATTCCTGAGTTTTGATGATACTTTTGTATGACGCTGAGTCTTGAGGTTCTCTGTTGGATGTTCTTGGTTGAGGTCTCTTTCTTGTTAGCTCCTAGCACGGGGGGTGGGTCTTCGGACTCACGTGGTCGGGTGGAACATGCTAAGCACCCCATTGGGTCCCCAGTCGAGGATCGAGAGGTGCGGATTGGTGTTGTTGCAGTGACTCCAGAGTTGTATTTGTCTTGGAGCCAGTTATGATACTTTGTATTCATCTATTCATTTGTATCATGTTATCTTGTGTATGGTTTCCATTCATATTTGGAACACTCTTGTATCACTGTACTTCTTAAACGTTGTACTGTAATGAAATGTTAAACTTGGTGTGGATATTGACCATGGCAGCTATTATTCAATATGTTAGGATGATCATGCATATGATGTAATTGCGTATTTAGATGGTTTCTTATTACTGATCATAATGTATGTGTTATATTTGTTAATGTTTACTTTGTTAATGATTATATCTTTGGATTTTATTCTTTATTGATGTTGTATGGATCTAATTTGCGTAATGACCCTTCGTGTACCCCAAGGGATGTATGTGTTAATGAATCTATTTAATTGAAATTCATGTTATGACTGGATGTGTATTACATGTATGTTATGTGCATTTAAAAAAAAAATTGTGTGGTAATTATTGTGTTGTTGTCCTTTGGGGTT
>VDFB02173270.1:0-15289 GCA_007258455.2 Sequoia sempervirens | reverse complement strand
CAATAATATATCACTTATATATTGAATTATCAATGAATGTCTCCTTTACAAGGAGGCCGATATTAAGGCCAAGAATGAGCACCACAAACTGATGCTGACACAGCAATGAAGTAACTTCGCCTTCTACAATAATATCAATCTGCTCTATAATGTATTTCTTCTTTTACTCTTGCTCGCACTTGAGAATATCTAACTATATGAACAAATGAATCTAAATGCCCTAGAGATCGAATGGCACCTTCCTTATATACATTTCGAATGAGGAGACTTCAATAGATGCGTCCTTTCAAGTATGATGTCGGCCTTCATGAAGTGTGACGACTTTCCAATATAATTGCTGATTAGAGATGGGTCGGCCTCCATAAACAAATATTAAATATCATTTAATGAAAGACATGTCTCTTAATAAAAATCGCTTTCCAATTTAAATAGCCGATAGGCTATTATTTAAATTGTCTTCATCGCGGGCTTGTAAGTAGAAGCCCGATGCTGTAATAACATCAACACTCCCTCTCAGCTGGGGATGATACTTCCAACTACACAAGACATATCACCTCATCGTGATGTCTACCACAATGGCTACAACCAAAAGTGGAAAAGAAGAATTTCACCTCATCGTGATATTAGATATCACCTCTACATGATATCAACCACACTGGCTACAACCATATATGGTATGTACAAGTGTTCATCACTTGCGTGATGTTGTCACCTCAACATGACTTTTCACCATGGGTTTCCCAGCGGGTGAAACACAAGTACAAAAGATCATCACGGATTCTCTCACATGATGATGTCATGGAGTCACACACATGACATCCACCATGACTCTCTCAGAGGGTGGAAACAAGGGATTTCACCTCGAACTTCTCTTATCGAGAAGAACTCATTAATCAAGAAATTTCACCTTGAACTTCTTTTCACAGAGAAGAACTCATTAATCAAGGGATTTCACCTCGAACTTCTCTTCACAGAGAAGAACTCATTACAGGCTATCACTGATACTGAGTCTCTTTCTCAGTTAAGGCTAGATTCTCCACCATACCAAGCTTATCTCGAAAGTACACAAACTTTATTCTGGAGAGAGGCTTGGTGAGAATGTCTGTCGTCTGCCCATCAATGCTGATATACCTCAACTGTATAGCCTTCCTCAATACCATATCTCTAATATAGTGGTATTTTATCTCAACATGCTTGGTTCTGTCATGAAACACAAGATTGACAGAAAGCTTCACACAACTCTAGTTATCACAATGAATGATAGTAGGCTCCATTGATTGTCCAAACAATCCTGCAAGGAGCTTACGAAGCCACATTGCTTCCCGAGCTGCCATACAAGCTGCAATATATTTTGCCTTCAACAGACTCAATGCTGCTGTGATGACCTGCCTCGCCGCATTTGGATATCTTAGTCGATCCCAAACTTAAGCAACATCCAGAGGCGCTCTTCCGATCTGTGATGCATCCACCCCAATCGACCGTGATAGGCAACCATGCAACTCCCAAGTCAAGATCTCGAAGAATATCTCAACCCATATCCAACTGTACACGTAAGTATCTCGGGATATGTTTAGCTGCAACAAGATGTATCTCTGCCTTAGTTCACATGAATTGGACTATACAACACAAAGATAACGACCGGCTCATCAAGTTAACTAGATACACTAAGACCCAATCAGTCGCTCCACATTGTAGGATCCACTAAGTCCGAATCCAACTCCTTCAATTTATGTAGGTTGGTCTCCATAGGTGTAGACATGGATTTGCAATCCATCATACCAAACCTCTTAAGTACATCAATGGTGTACTTCCCTTGACTTAGAATCATCTCATCTAGTTTCTGCCAGACTTTTAAGCCAAGGAAGTAGTGCATAAGTCCAAGGTCTTTCATCTCAAACTCAGAGGCCAACTCTTTCTTACATTTGATGATTAAGTGCTCTTCTCCAGTAAGTATCAAATCATCAACATATAAAACCAAAATCAATGCTTCACCATCAATTACCTTAAAGTATAGATTAGAGTCAGCATCATTCTTCAAGAAGCCCAAGCTTGACAGGTAACGATCAATTCTTTCGTACCATGCTCAAGGAGCCTGCTTAAGACCATACAAGGCCTTCTTCAGCTTACAAACATGAGACTCCTTCCCTTGTACCTCGAACCCATCAGGTTGCTCGATGTAAACTTCTTCCTCGATCACACCATTTAAAAAAGTTGTCTTCACATCCATTTGATGAATCTTGCATCCTCTAGATGCAGCAATGGCAATGATGGTCCCAATAGAAGTGTAGCGAGTAAACAAGAGCAAATGTTTCTTCACAATCAACTCCTCTTTCCTCGTGTGAAACCCAGCAAGCCACGAATCTTGCCTTGTACTTCTCTATGCTCCCATCAGTTGCATGCTTGATCTTGAAGAGCCATTTCGAAGATACCACAGATTTTCCTTCGAGTCTAGGAACAATGTCCCAAACATCATTCTTGAGAATTGATTGGTACTCCTTTGACATAGCATCTCTCCAAACCTGTTGACTGGAAGCTTCCTCCACACTAGAAGGCTCAGATTCAATAATCTGACTCATCAAGGCAACATAACTGGAGAACTTATGTGGCCTTTTACTTTCTCTGAATGTACCTCTAGGAGCTATGAACCTCTCAGCCTCTTGCATAGTTTGCCTAGCCAAAGAGGTCTCTTTCTTCTAATCACAATATCGGTAGGCCCATCAGTAGGTTCCAAGGGCTCAACTGGATCAACATCTTCCTTTGGTTCGGAAGTCTCCCTCTGAATCTCAGGAGTATGGTCAACTTCCATATCCTGAGGAGGCTCATCATAGTCAATCTCCACATGAGTTCCCTTGGATCTTCTAAATGCAACATCTTCCTCGAATGTGACATCTTTACTGATTTCAATCAACTTCTGACCTGGAACATATATCCTATAGGCTTTTGATGTCTCATCAGAAAGCCCACAATATTCCCTTCTTGCCAGAAGGCTCCAACTTAGTTCTCTTTTCTTTTGGAACATGAACATAGACAAGACATCCAAAGATCCTCAAATGACTAACCTCAGGCTTCTTCCCTATAAAGGTCTTCTTCGAGTCATATTCTCCAAGATCTTGTGAGGACTTCTATTCGAACATATACTGCAGTCCTAGAAGCTTCTGCCCATAAGAAGGTTTGTAGATCCTGGTCATGAATCATGGCTTTTGCTGCTTCCACGATCGTCCTATTCTTTCTCTCTGCAACACCATTCTGTTGAGGATTATAGGGAACACAAAGCTCCCTCTTAATCCCAGCATCAACACAGAAATTTCGAAAGCTACCAGAGGTGTATTCTCCTCCATTATCAGATTTGAGGATCTTGATTCTCTTACCGGAAAGATTCTCTACAAGAGCTTTGAACTCCTTGAACCTTTCTAACACTTCCTCAGACTCTTTAGTTTTCAAAAAATAAATCCAAGTCTTTCTAGAGTGATCATCAATAAAAAGAACATAATACAAGAAACCACTTGAAGAAGGAACAAACATAGGTCCACATAAATCAAAATGAATAAGGTCTAAATACACTTAGATCTACGTTCTCTACTGTGGAAAGGAGCTTTTGAATTCTTACCCATAGCACATCCTTTGCAAGTTCCTTAATGCTCTTGATTGAACTTAGGAAGTCCCATGACCATCTTCTCCATGATAGGTAAGGCTCGGAAGTGAAGGTGAGCCAATCTTCGATGCCACAAATCACATAGGCTTGAAGAATCATTAACTAAAGCTTGTAGAGGATGCGTACATAGCCTATAGAGGCTTTCATATCTAACACCAATTACTTGAGCATCCTTGAAATTGGAATTCTCTGTCCACACAAGAACTTTGCCTTTGGAGAAGGCAACTCGATATCCTTTATCTTCTAGAGTTGAAATAGAAATAAGATTGCGCTTGATTCTTGGAACATAAAGAACATCTCTCAACTGAAGTGTAATGCCAAAATCCAAATGAAGGGTAGAGGTCCCAATCCCTTTCATGGAGTAGCTAGCATCATCTCCAATAATAACTTGTTCGGAAGAATCTTTCTCCACCAAACTTGATAAGTGCTCCTTAAATCCGGTAATGTGTCGAGAAGCACCACTATCGATCAGCCAAGTGTTGGTATTTGTAGGAACATTGCTTGACAGTGCTGAATAGAACAAGTATTCACATGAATCCTTTTGTGGAGAAACATCATCAACATCTGCAACGGTGGCTTGTTGCTTAGGTCTAGTTGGACAATGCTTAGCAAAGTGGCCAAACTTATCACACCTAAAGCATTGAATCTTGGACATGTCTCTCTTCTTCTTGGAGGCGGGTGTATCATCATTTCCCTCATCTCGATTCCTCTTGAAGAACCCTTTCTTTCCATCTTTTCCTTTCTTCTTTGAAGCATGGGAGGCGAGAACATGAATATCTTCATTCTTTGAACTTTGACCAACACCTCTAGCCACCAACCTTGATTCTTCTTGAATGCAGTCTGCCCTTAGGCAATCGAACTTAGGCAATTTTGATCTTGCATTGATTCCCTGAATGAAGGATTCCCAAGACAAAGGAAGACCATTGAGAGCAAGCATAGTCAAGTCTTTGTCATCAACCATATGGCCAATTGTCGAGAGCTGATCTCTCAAATCTGAAATCCTCATGAAGTAAGCAATCACTGATTCTCCTTTCTCCATCTTCACATGGTGTAGTTGTTGCTTCAGTGCAAGTGCCCGGCTGGTATTGTTGATTTCGTACATTTCTTCCAATGTTTTAAACATGTCTCTTGCCATCTTCAACTTAGAGACAATAGGAATGATATGATCCTTAATGGAATCAACCAATATTTTCATTGCCTTGATATCTTTCTTCACCCACTGCGACTTCTCTTCTTCCTCCTCAGGTTCAGGAACACTGGACTCCACAAACTCACCCAAGTCATTTTCATGCAAGGTAAGCATGATCCTGAATCTCCATGATGTGAAGTTGGATGCTCCCTCGAGTCTATCCTCAATCTTCAAGCCGTTCACCATCTTAACAAAGGTAGAGGTAGACAAAGAATTATAAAGAAGAGAATAGAATATTGCTGTATAAACAAATCTGATCACGATCTCCTCAAACCTGCTCTGATACCATGTTAAATTTAGTGATCAGATTAAATGCACAGAAAATGAATTCAAAATCAGACACAATAACACAACAGATACCCTGGGAAAACCCTCCTCTTGAGGGAGAAAAACCCAGCAACAATATGTCACTTATATATTGAATTATCAATGAATGTCTCCTTTACAAAGAGGCCAATATTAAGGCCAAGAATGAGCACCACAATCTGATGCTAACACAGCAATGAAGTAACTTCGCCTTCTACAATAATATCAATCTGCTCTATAATGTATTTCTTCTTTTACTCTTGCTCGCACTTGAGAATATCTAACTATATGAACAAATGAATCTGAATGCTTGAATGATCGAAAGGCACCTTCCTTATATACAATTCGGATGAGGAGACTTCAATAGATGCGTCCTTTCAAGTGTAATGTCAGCCTTCATGAAATGTGATGACTCTCCAAAAATAATCGCCGATTAAGATGGGTTGGCCTCAACAATATAATAAACAAATATTAAATATCATTTAATGAAAGATGCGTCTCTTAATAAAAATCGCTTTAAAATTTAAATAGCCGATAGGCTATTATTTAAATTGTCTTCATTGCGGGCTTGGAAGTAGAAGCCCGATGCTGCTAATAACATCAACAATAGGAACATGGAAATCAAACAAGGATTCTATGCCCAACAGACTTAACCGTTTATAACAAAAACGTGCTTTGTCATAATTCAGTCCTGTTGAAAATAGACTTATTCTCCTGATTGTCTTATTGGCAGATAAGAGTAATACTAGGTGACTCACGAACTGTTTATTAAATGATCACCACCATCTTCCTTTGAAAGCGGTCACGATGCAGACAGTTGACTCCTTTGCAATGAACTGTAGTCCTTATGCTACGGGTTGACAGATATCTTTTGCTGGAAATGTTAGTTTTATTTCCTAAGACATTCTCATTATCAATAACCATAAATTAAACATAAAATCCTACTAAATTTTGTGACATTCATAAATCATACATACACATATTATCATAACATGTTTCCATTCCAAATGCTTAAAACTATTTAAAAGTATATGAAAGGTATGAAAGGTCTTGTTAATATCTTAAAGCTTAGCAGAAAGTAATGATAAAAAGTATGAAACAGCAATAGGAAACTGGCCAATTCCACAGCCCTTCACCAATGAATCAACACCAAGGGAGGTTGTTTTTACTATCATCTATTATTGATGTTCTTTCTTTTTCATTTTACACTTTGAAATTGACAACTCAAGAAAAATTTGCAAGCTTTCTTGAGGAACGAGGAGGGAGTTTCTCTCTCAGATTTTGGCCTTAACAACCATCTTTTTAATGACTTCCAATTTGTCTATTGAAATTAAGATATAATTTCCATCCATGGTAGGTGACTGTAACTGCATGAATGACTTATGACCTATTTTAATGCCATGGGGGCTACTTGCAGCTTTTAGAGAATCATACTTGGCAAATAAATTTGCATGCTTGTTGTCAAACTAATTAGTGTTGAAATATCTAACCCATTTATTCATGTTTTGGTAATCACCATCTATATAATTCAAAGCTTTCAAAGCTTTCTAACTTTTTACTTTGCTGAAACAGAATACAATTATTTTCCAGCTGTGTTAATATGTTTGAGTCGATTGGATGTATTGTATTATTCATAGACTTAAATAAAATGAAGCTTTATTTGACATTGCCAACCTTCACTTGTTTCTTTTCGGATGATTTTATCCTTAAAAATTTGTTGCAATAATTAAAATGACTGAAGCATTATTTGACAGTTGGAAAGCTTACCTATTCCTTTTCAGGAAAAGTCCCATCAAGTATTTGGGACAAGTTAGTTTTTAATAAAATCAAGGCAAAACTTGGGGGCCGCATCCGTATGATGGTTTCAGGGGCATCACCAATATCTCCTGAAATAATAGACTTTCTGAGAATGTACGTCATGACCAGTACTGGTTTTGTTTCATATTGGTTGTACTCATCTACTTGGAGCCTTCTTTTAAAATAAAGTATAAACTAGAGATATGCTGCTATTTTAAGTATAATGTTGCATATGTGCTCCTTGGCAGTTGTTTTGGTGGCAGAGTTTCTGAGGGTTATGGGATGACAGAGACTACATGTTTGATCTCTCTATCTGAGGAAGATGACAATTTATCTGGTCATGTGGGACCTCCTAATCCTTCTTGTGGTGGGTCTAAGTAGCTGTCATATTTGTTTCTTGATGGATCAGTGTGTTGCTTTAATTTTCTTAGACAAATTTTATTCTAACCACATGTACTGTTATTTATTCTGCAGAGGTAAAACTTGAAGACGTTCCTGAAATGAATTACACCTCTGATGACAAACCAAATCCTCGTGGGGAAATTTGTGTGAGGGGACCTTCCGTTTTTAAGGGATATCATAAAGATGATATTCAAACGTAATAGTTTTTTATTTTTCTGGGCATTTGTCAGATCAATTACTTTGTATTCTGTTTTGTTCATATGATCTCAAAAATAAGAGTAGAAATTCAGCTTTGGCATGATTTCCGTGAATTTCTATTGTTCGGCATACAACATAGATGATCTCAGCTACTAATAGTTGATATTTGCAGCATTCCTATTTCCATTTTAAATTTAACAAGAAAAACAATATCATCTGTAGTTTCTGTGAGTTTAACTGATCAAACATCTACATGAATCTACTATGCTAGTCAGGAGATACTTGACAAAAATGGTTGGTTGCACACTGGAGATATAGGGCTGTGGCTTCCTGGGGGGCGATTGAAGATTATTGATAGGTAGAATTCTTCTCAGAAGAATATTTTTTTTTTGCTTTTAAAATAAATTTCACCAAAGTTACTTTTCTCAATTGTTTATGTTGCTGTTTTGCTGGTGCAAAATATGTCATCTTTTGTTTTGGCCCATATTTTTTCAAAAAGAAGACTTTTCACATAGGTTCAAATACAAAGTGCAAAATTGCTATATTCTGAGATCTCTTGGAGTTATGTGTGTGCTTAAGCTGCACAAAGTAAACATAGCTCGTTTCAGAATATAACTAAACTGCCATTGACTTTCCCTAGCATACTTATGTATAAAATTCGTTTGGTTCATTCAAGTTGGATTCCCTTTCAAGTTATCTTCTCTGGCCATATATAGTCTCTGAATAAGTTGAATGCTTAGCACAATGTTATTTTCTAGTTACATTCAGTTATTGTGCTCCTGATTTTGTTGCCTAATCATTCATGTTAAGGATTCTATTACACTAAATGGTTGCTCAGGTCATATCTTCTTAAAAAGGTGAATGAGTATATGTATGCATGATGTTTTTAAAAACTCTCTCCATTATATATTACCTTCTGTTCTAATTATAATGACTGTCAGCTGATATTTTCCAGTGTACCCTGGGGACTGTCCCTGGGATGTTTTGGGGGACATTTGCTAGGGCGCCCCCCTTTGATGACTGTCAATTGGGAACAGCCTGCCATCCCTGACGTCCCTCTGAACTCCCCTTCCCAACATCAATCATGAAACAGAAACATATGTTGGCATGAAGGGCATAGAGTTTTTCTTACCCTTATTATGGGGGTACTTTTTAAGACGCAACTTCCTACTAGAAGGCTCTTCATGATCATCCTTATAAACCACCCACCACCCCATGATAGGATGAATGTGAGATTATAAACCACCCACCACCCCATGATAGGATGAATGTGAGATTATTGCTCAAACCAAGGTGAGCAAGAATTTACGTTATTCTCAACACCATGAAACATGTGTGAGTATGGGGGGTGAAATAGCTAATGTAAGCTATTTCAGGTTTTTCATTCGAGTCTCTTACTCAATTGGCATAGTCTATGGTTGGTATTGATGTTTATAAACCGCCCACCACCCCATGACGGGATGAATGTGGGACAGTTGCTCAAATGAAGCAGTGTGTGGTTAGTATTAAGTATTTGTTTTTATTGCATCGGGATTAAAGTAAAACAATACAAGGTAAGGATATATATTATTCTCAACATCATGAAGTATATGTTAGTATGAAAGAGGAATGGCTAGTATAAGAAACTAAACTATTTTGGGCGTTTCATCTTTGAGCCTCTCTCCAAATTGACATAGCTTATGGTGGTTATTGAACTTTATAAACCATCTACCAACCTTTGATGGGATGAATGTGGGATGATTGCTCAAACTGGGCATTATGATTTTTTATTGCAATGAGATTAAACCATGAACTTTTATTGCAATGAAATTAACAAGGTGAATAAGGATTTATATTATTATATGTTTTTATGGGGAAGGAATAGCTAGTCTAAGAAACTAAACTATTTCGATCTTTTAATACTTAGCTTCTTTCTCAATTGTCATAGCTTATAGTGTGTTAAACTTTATAAATCACCCACTCACCCACTCCATAATAGGATGAATGTGGGATAATTGCGGTACCAAAATCTTAAATAAAAGTTCTCCAACCTTCTATGGTTATGCCAATAGAGTTATTTGTTTGGTGCCTAGAGTAAATTTCAAGTAAGAATTTAATTATTTTCTTTATTCTCGTTTTCTTTCATTCATGAATTTTAGTTTTCTCATAATCACATTTGCATTTTACGAAGACCATACTTGAGATTCTTTTTTTTTTAATACTTAGAAAGTGGGTCATGATATTTGTTTGGTAGAGACTACAGAATTGACACTCTGGTTAAATCTGTGTCGAATAGATGTTTTTTGGATTTTTTTTAATATTGACTGGTAGTATCAGGATGATGATATTTTCTACGGTCTTCTCAAGTATCAGAGTGTTACTAGTTCTTTTTGATAAGTTGATCAATGAAAGAGAGTTATCAAGTCTCGCTTGGTTTTACCCATCAGACATTCCTCTGAAGACTCCGCTTTGCAAATATTTTTAATATCAATATAGAATAAATTGCTGTCTTTGCAAATTTTTTTTTTTATATCAATATAGAAATAAATTGCTCTTTGTTTGAAGTGCCAACTTTTTCACATTTATTTTGGTTTCAATTGATTGTTCATCTGACAGGCTAGAAACTGCAATTTAAGAAGATTTTTTCTTAGAAAATTCTTCAGTGATGTTGATTGCCGGGTCTGGGATCTTTTACAAACTGTTTATCGTTGTCAATATCATTATCTGTCCCCATAATATCATGAATTATCTGAAATGGTTAAAGAATGTCTTACATAACTCTTTTTGTCTTACCTTGTGATAGTGCTCGGAATCATTTTGAAATGTTACAAAGAATGTCTTACAGTTCCTTCATATCTTCTCCAGGCATTGCTGTATTTTTAAACGAATTTGTTTTAGCAGTATCTACAACTTGACAAGAGAGGTGTGATCGGGGTTGTCAATGACATTTGCAGATGATCCGTAGTTGTAGAAATCTTTGAAGTCGTGATTATTCTGATTAATGCCCACTCAGCCTTGCTGCCAACCCAGCTTTTTGGTCAACGAAGTGTGATGACAATTTCTTTGGGAATCAAGAGTTTTTCACGAATTTAAAAAATTCTTAAAAACCCTGAATTTCAGTCAATCCTGCTCATTTTTACAACATTTAAAAAAAATTTGGACAGCAGTTTTTTCAATTTTAAAAAGAAATGTTGTAGTACATCCTAACCCTAACCCAATTATTTTCCCTATTTTGAAAAATTATGTATCTTTTGGTTTGCCAAGTTATTTGGAAGATTTTTTTTTTGCTACAGATCCATCCACAATTTACAAAATCTTCTTTGAAGTCGTCCAAGTGATATACTCGTTGGATTTGAATTTTAAAATTGCAATTGAATGGTTCCTTTATTTGACTTTCATTTGTTTAGTTTGAGCACACAAAAAACATAGAATGGAGAACATAAGCTAAGTTACTGATCCTGGTACTGGTATGGGTTTGGGTTTGTGGAGTTGGTCTAAATTTTTTTGAGATTTAGTTCATTTTGGATTCATCCATACAAATATATATAGGCTTTCTTTTATAAATATTCTATTTGTATATATTTATTTATTTACACATTAATAAAATAAAAGATATATCTAATATTCATTTTTATAAATAAAAATAAAAAAATAAAACAATAAATATAATCTACTGCACAGGTTTAAGAGTTAAATTAAAATACCACATTACATACATATAATATATTAATAAACAAAATCACCATAAAAATCAAAATTATTACTTTAATATTAATTTATAATTTGATTTTATTATTTTAATATTAAACAACGGATATCAATAGTAACATCAAGTTTGACAAATAATAAATATCAATAAAATAATATTCGCTGCTTAGATCTTCATTATTTAATATCAAAATATATTAGGTCTTCATAACTTCAAGTGTGAAGATCGACATAAAAAAAGAAGAAAGAAATTCACGCAGGTGTTTCCACGTGAAGATTACTCCGAATGGTTCATAAGCGGCACTAAACTTGTGCCCTGCGGTGACCTACAGGTGGTGTTCTGATTTATTGTGATCTACTTAGAAAAACTTAAAAAGTATTCGATGTTTTCTGGTGCTGATGTTCGAAATCAGAAACAGACTTGGTCTTCACTGAGGAAGGCGCCACAAACGCTGAGGACGCAGATTTCTATTCTAAATAATGAAAATCCCGTAGATTAGTTATTACTTCCGCCAACTTTTGTTAAATTTGGTTTGGATTTGCGGGTTCGTCCGAGACAAATCCATAGACCAAAAAAGGAACTCCGGGTAACTCCCATACCATATCAACCCAGAATCCGAACCGTGTTCGAACTGGACCCGGATCCAAGGTTTGCAGGGAGCGAACTGGTAACATTAAGTAGGGATTATGATATTATATTATAACACATAGCCAGTTCAGGGAAAATTTTAGCAGGGCGTGTATAAAATATAAAACCCATTAAGCACACATCAACAAATATTAAATATAGACCGATTAAGCAATATTGACAAAGTGAATTTTTTTGATCAACTTTATAGTTTAAAGACTGATAAGACTGATGAGCTAAAGGGGCTCTATAATGAATGGTTCAAAGGCACGACACTTGCTGAAGGTTTTGCAAATGGGATTGCAAGCTAAGTGGGCTTGACCTTGGGGAAAACTCCATGGTTAAGCGCGCTTGAGCTGGAGTAGTACTGGGATGGGTGACCTCCCGGGACGACCCAGTGCTTCACCTCTGTGAGCATCACCTAGATGCAATGAGTGCTAAGTGGACCATTCATTATCATGAGAGATGGGTTCTTGTGAACCATTACTCATGAAACTGTTAATGTTTTGGTAGCAGCAGGAGGTATCTTCTTGTGTCAGAAGAATCTTCCTTAAATAATCTGCTATGTCAGCTGGCCGACCTCATAATTTGTCTCATTCAAGATAGTCTATATGCAAGGAGTAAATGACATGCAGGAGAATCTGCATACTGACATGCATGAGAATCTCTGTTTGTATTCCTTAAATAGACTCATGAACTGCATTCGTAACTCCTTAAATATAAAAATGAAATGCCACCTTGTGCGTCTTCTTGTGGCTGCATGTGTAACTGTTATCTGCCTATATTTAGGAGGAGATGACGACTTGTTTGGAACTTATTTTGCCTATAAAATCAAGTCACCTCTTCAAGAAGAAGTTCGATTATTTGCAGCAGATTATTATTCATAAAAGAGCAGATTTTTATCTAGAAGAAAACAAAGATTTTTTGTATGTATGCATCTAAGAGAGCTGCTATGTCATATTGTAAGCTGATTGTTGCTGTTGCATCCTAATATACAAGAGATACTTTTGTGGCTGGGTTCTTCTCCCTCAAGTTGGAGGGTTTTCCCAGGGTAAATTCTGTGCGTATTTGTTCTTGTTGTTAAATTTTCTGTTAGCTCTTATTTCTGGTTCAAAATTTAATATGGTATCAGAGCGGGTCTAAAGAAAAGATCCAAAACTAGAACTCTTAAGCTTTGAAATATTCTTTGCTTGTCTTCTAGTCTGTTATTTCAGCTTCCTACAATGGTGAATGGACTCAAAGTTGAAGACAGGCTGGATGGTGCATCCAACTTTACTTCATGGAAATTCAGAGTCCTAATTGCACTTGAAGAAAATGACCTTCTCAACTATCGTGAAGTCTGATGTAGTTGAACCTGCTGATGACACTGAGAAAGCTCAATGGAGGAAGAACCATATTATGGCAAAGAAGATATTGATTGATTCTATTAAGGATCATTTGGTACCTGTCATTTCCAAGCTGAATTCAGCTAAAGAGATGTTTGAGAGTCTTCAAAGTTTGTATGAATTCAACAACACTAGCAGAGCTCTAGCGTTGAGGTGTCAACTCTTACATATTAAAATGGCTAGAGGAGAATCTGTTGTATCCTTCTTCATGAAGATTTCAGAATTGAAGGATCAGCTAAATGCTATTGGAAATTCTATTGAAGACAAAGACCTAGTTATGTTGGCCATGAATGGCCTTCCTCACTCTTGGGAATCTTTCATTCAAGGAATTAGTGGAAGAGATGAGTTACCCAAGTTTGATCATTTGAGAGCTGATTGTATTCAAGAGGAATGCAGATTGGAGGCAAGAGGAAATGGGCGTAAGATCTCACCATGAAGAAGAGCATGTCCTTGCTGCTCATACTTCTAAAAGGAAAGGAAGGAAAGGAAACTTCAAGAGGTATGAAGATAGGAATTTTGGTTCAGCCCCTGAACCTAAGAAGAAGAAGGATCTATCTAGGATTCAAGTTTTAGATGTGACAAGTATGGTCACCTTCTAGAGATTGTCCATCAAGACCTAAGCATCAGTTGCTGCTACAATGTTGAAAATGCTTCTATGCATAGAGAATCAAGTGAAAAATTCATAAGGTTTCTTCTTCTAAAAGAATAATTGGTGGATTGTGAGAAAGCTTAAACATAAAGAGATAAGTATCTTATACTTGTACCTTGAATGAATTATTTATGTAGTTATTAATTCATGCTACATCAATGGATAGTGAATCTTGTATGCTTCTAGCTTTGATATTTCTTCTGGATAGTTTAAACTATTAGTAATCTCTCTCTAAATGCTTCCAGGACGGATCGAGGAGCAAGAGGGTGATGAGTGATTGCCTAGAGAAGAAGAGCTTGAGGCATCCTGTAAGAAAGTCATGCCGATTGAAGAAATGATCAAGCATGGAGTCATAGCTTACAGCCATGGGACTGAGTTGGTGGTTGAAGACATCTCTTGAAGAGGAAGAACCTATTCAGGTTGTTTTTGAGATCAATTTCTTCGAAGAGAAGGAATTTACATTCAGAGGGAGTCTAACAATTCATCAGAAGCAACCTTGGATGACGAGGTCAGAAGGTTAATGCTAGTACTTGAAGCTTCAGAAGGAGTCACATCATCATGAAGATCTCTGTTAATGCATTTTCCTCTGAGACAGAGGAATTTGAGGTGCAAGCCCTTGTTAATTCATTTCTCTTTGTGAGCGAGATTTGAGGTGCAAGCCCTTGTTAATGCATTTCTCTCTGCGAGAGAGATTTGAGGTGCAAGCCCTTGTTATTGCATCTTTCTCTGCGAGAGAAATTTGAGGTGTAAGCCCTTGTTAGTGCATCTTTCTTTGCGAGAGAAATTTGAAGTGTAAGCCCTTGTTAGTGCATCTTTCTCTGCGAGATAAATTTGAGGTGAAAGTCCTTGTTCCATTCTCTTGGAGTAGCCATGGTGGACATCATGATAAGATGACAACATCACATTGAGTGATTTCGTGATGGACACTTGTGCACATATGCTTTGATGACATGGATATCTGAAAAGATACCTCCCTAGCTAAGAGGGAGTGTTAATGTTTTGGTAGCAGCAGGAGGTATCTTCTTGTGTCAGAAGAATCTTCCTTAAATAATCTGATATGTCAGCTGGCCGACCTCATAATTTGTCTCATTCAAGCAAGTCTACATGCAAGGAGTAACTGATATGCAGGAGAATCTGCATACTAACATACATGAGAATCTCTATTTGTATTCCTTAAATAGACTCATGAACTGCATTCGTAACTCCTCCTTAAATAAGAAAATGAAATGCCACCTTGTGTGTCTTCTTGTGGTTGCATGTGTAACTGTTATCTGCCTATATTTAGGAGGAGATGACGACTTGTTTGGAACTTATTTTGCCTATAAAATCAAGTCACCTCTTCAAGAAGAAGTTAGATTATTTTGCAGCAGGTTATTATCCTTTGAAGAGCAGATTG
>VDFB02173269.1:0-27778 GCA_007258455.2 Sequoia sempervirens | reverse complement strand
ATCTTACTTTTAACATTCTTCATTTGAAGTTTTATCAACTAAAGTAGCAGCGAGTATTGTAATCAGCGTTCTTATCTATATTTTGATTAGCTTTTACCAATAACATCAATAGCATTAGCAACACTAGATATGACTTGTTCTACTGAATCATCTTTCTTTTTTGGTTTTACAAAAACACCTAATTTTTTCATCACTTTTCTCATTTTAAACATTCTCATCAATTGCACCATGAGTTGACATTGAAATCCTAATTTCTTTCTATAAAAAAACATTTTATATATTTTATTTCCATAATTTCTAATTTGTCTTGAAGAAACTTTACCACGAAGGTTATTTAGCACATTTGTTTCAATTGTTAAAAAAACATTTTCACCTTCATCCATAGATGGAGTTTCATTTTCATTCACACAAGGGGTTTCATTTTTATTTTCAAATGTAAAAGGGATTTCATTCTCATTTTCATCAATATTAGGGATTTCATTCTCATTTACATTCTTATAAGATATAATTTCATCATTTTCTTGTTTCTATATTGTTTCAACCCTAGTATTATTAATCTCATCAATTGTGTATCCAACTTCTTCTAAACAAGCAATATCAATATTATAAAAACTTGGGTTTGAAGACATACCTGGATAGATTGTTTGAATAGGTACATTGTCCATATCATTGGGAGGTGGATTTGAAAACACACCCGAAGTTATTTGCATATTATTCAAAGTTGAAGTTGAAGGCACATTTGGGTTTGTCTCCATAGTTGCATTTTCTTCCATATTCACCATCTCCACATTTGCATCATCTACATTGATTTCATCATTCACGGCTTCCTCTTCGACATTCTTAGAACTAGATGCTTCCAAATCTTTCATTTGATGAATCCTTTGTCTCCTTTCCCTTTGTCTTTTTGCCTCCTTATCTTTATTTGCTTGAATTTCTTTGGGTGTCATTACCTTCCTACATCTTTTTCTTTGTCTTTTCTTATCACCCATGGTTACCAAACCCTCTTTGATGACAAAAACAATAATTCAAGAAACCTATTTTAAAATTGCCACCTCCTTCAAATATTCAAATAAAACTATGTACTATGAAGATTATTTTTTCTATAAACTCTGAAGTACAAAATCATCATGAGTACATCCAAAAATTCACTTTTTCCAAATCTTCTTGTAAAAAGTTCTTGCACTTGATTCCATTTCAGAAAATTTAACTTGCACTTTTACTCTTCCAACAATTTGAATAGAATATGCCCTGCACAGGTCAAATTTGCAATAAAAAAATGCAGAAAATGACACTTTCGGACCGTACTACAGAAAAAGAATATTGCAAGAAAATCGTGTTTTACCAGTATTTTTCAAATTAGGAAAAACGGCTATTATAGAAACGCGTACGCGTTATATTTTAAAAACGCGTACGCGTTACGGTCTCGCAACAACCAAAAGGTAACGTGTATGCGATATGAAACGCATACGCGTTTCATTTAAATAACGTGTACGCGTTTCTATAATGCATACACGTTATTTAAAAGTTGATCTCCCGCACCAAATCTAGCCCTGGTTTTAGGCTTGGGAAAGGCTTGGCAATCCGAGCCTTAGCTTTTAACCTACAACTAAAAAACTAAGGCAAATTGAAAAAGAATGTCCAACTTTGACAACATAGATGATGGACTTTTTTTCTGAATTAGTCTATAAAATTAAAACCCATTAGAGAACACAATGTCTAATTTCTAAATATATAATTTTTCTTAAAATTGGATTACGTTTGCTATTTTTTAATTAATTTCTAAGCAAACTAGGCCTTAAACTTGAAAGATCAGGTTTTTTGGTTTTTTAATAACTTTGTATTGGTTGAGTTTCTTATAAAAAAAATTATATGGGCCCAAACTTCAGACAATTCTCTACACAATGAAAAAAAAAAGAGTCAAAAAATGTTTTGTTTAGGTCCAATTATGTTGTCCGTACACGTTGATTTGAAAAAACATCAATTAAGGCCAATAAAAAAATTAATTTAAAAAAAAATATTTAACAAAAAATTAAAAAAAAAATCCATCCCAAACTTCATGTTGTTAGCTCTCTTTTCCTAAAAGGAATTAGAAAAATAATTTTATTTGGGTCAAAAAGTGTTGTCCGTACACCTGTTTGGTATGGTTAAAAAACAGCGACTTTTAAAAAGTGGTTTTTATATATCTTTATCAAAACTTAATTTCTATAAACTGGGTATTTTAATAATTTCACATGATTGGAAACCAGGATCTCAACCAAAATTTTATATTTCTAACCTCAAAGATTCCATCAGGGAAGTGCCCCTAAATTTTCAACACCTAAGTGTGTGATTAAATTCTAAAAACAGCAACATTTCCACTTTTTGAGTTTCGTGCAATCTTAAAACTCTTTTGCATCAACTCAAATCTTTAAAACACACAAGCAGGAAGATACCCCAATGGGGCAATGCTACTCCTTGCCACTCGGCCCTAAAATAACAGGGCCTCCTGCACACCCCAAGCAAAAAAGAGAACTATACAGAAGGCGAGAGAAAAAGGTGCCTGACCTTAAACCCCAAAACTACCTTCACAAACAAAACACTCAACAAACTAAATAAATTTTAAATTTAGTTTTAGTAAACAAAATAATAAAATTAATTTAATAGTTCTTCAAATATTCATTTTTACTAAAAATTAGTAAATAGTTATCTTATCTTTATTGGTCAAATTTTAGTTTAGACCATTGAATTAGGTGATGCTTAACAATAGCTGAGATTATAAGAAATACTATCTAGCCCCTGCACGGGAGGCATGGATGCCATGGATACCCCATAAGTGAGATAAACTATTGCTCAGTCCCTCACCATTTGAATCAACTTTGTTTGAGTGTGAAAACATACAACTGCAATTTTCTGTGGATAAAACATAATTCTTTCTAAGCACGTATGTTTTTTTTTGGTTTCTTTTAATATTTTTTTACAATTTTTTATGGATAAAACACAATTCTTTCTAAGCATGTATGTTTTTTTATTGTTTTTGTTTTAATATTTTTTGGCGCCAAGTTTTTTCTCCCTTCAGCACCAAGTTTACAAAATTCAGATGGATAAGTTTTGATCACACCATTTAGCAATCCAAATAAAAAGAAAGGTTGAAAAACTTCTTTATCGTTTATGTGATCATGAATCTGAGATGTCTAATTTGTGAAATCTTCTGATAGATTTTTTAATATTTAAAATACAATTTAAAGAAAAAATATGAATCAGTTAGAGTAGAATCTAAGACTTTTCAGTTTCGGTTGGGGTGTTTTATTATTGAATTATCGATTTTCATGGTGATCAATCAATATAGATGTGATTTAAACTTTATCTTTTTAAAATTCAAAATTTAGATTTATCTATTCTCAATTGTTTCACTAGTCATTATGAGTTTGCTTTAGTACATGTTGTGTTGATTTGTGTGCTTGGTTATTGCATTTAAGGATATTTATTTATTCATTTGAAACAAATTCCATACTTCTTCATTTCAGAAAGAAAAATCTTCAATCTATGTTGTCTTACCTTTTAGAATACCAATTAAATGAAATTGACATCTCATAACAAATAAGACAATAAATTGTTAATCTTTCATCAAAAAAATTAAATAAAATATATTTCTAAAATACAAAAATATATAATACATGTTATATAAATTAAATGAACTTTGGACTCTTCCATTGAAAAAATCCTTAACGTATAAGGAAAGCCATTGTATCACATCACTCCTTGTTGTAATCTTTAGACAAAAATTTAAAGCAGGCCCATCGAATGATAGGGACAGTTATTGCAATAATTCCTAAGACTTTATTGAGTGCATATTGTGTGGATAATCCAATTCATCGATTTAGTTAAAAAAAATTTAATAACAAGAGTTCTAGAGCAGCTAAGTTTTTGTCAAAAAGTGCAAGAATTGTCTTATTTTGATTTTTTGTGTCTGCTATGTTCCAACAACAGTGTTAATATTATAAAAACTTAATAGTAATCTTGAAATTTGTTCGACGGTGACATGTAATATTATAAAAAATTGCATAATGTGTTAGGCAATCTATTGATAGATCTAATGTAATGCCCCACTACGCAAACCCCAAAGGATAATAGCTAAGACACAATTTTTTTATTTTTTTAATAAAATATATAATATATGCATATTAAGTTCAATTACATGAATACAAGTTAATCACCTAAGTCCTTTGGGGTGTACAAGGTAACATTACATATTCCAACCCATAAATAAAAGATAAACGAAATTTCAAAATACATTTGTTAAAACCATTCATCCATCATAAATATAACATTGAAGCATACACAATGTAGTGCCCCTCCATTGTGGCCCTTCTGGATATTTATGTAAGTGTTATTATGTTTTTATTGTTTAACGTGTTAATGAATTATTGTGGTGAAATTAATATTTTATATGGATTGGGTAATCAGTTAATTAAATCAACATTACTTATGAAATAAATTAAATAAAATTAGAATTAAAATAATAGTTAATAAGTCAATTATGTGAAACAATATGTATACGGTTATTATTAAATAATTATCTTTATTTTGTTTAATTGATTATCTTGCGGGGATAATTATTAAATAGGAGAGACTAGTGTAACTTCAAATAAAGCTGAAATATAAGATTTCAAACGATTTGTTAAAGCAATGAAAAAGATAGAAAGTTTTGGCATGCGAGTGCATGCACAGTTTCGAGCTAATTGTTGAAAAGTAAATTGTTGTTTTATTGGAGTTTTTGAGTTTTAAATGAGATTTTTTTCCCTCAGAAATAGGATGCTTTTTCTTAAATTCCTTGTGTGTTTAATTATGAATTTAAGAGAGATTTTGAGGGGGGGACGTTTTTTTTGGTTTTGGAAGGGAAAAATAATTCTGGGGTCTGCGAGAAATTGTGAGAGCAATATTTGCATTTGGTGTGATTGAAAAATAATTTCAGGGGTTCTGAAGAGTTGGTTCTGGTGGTAGGAGTTGGATCTCAACACTGGACTCTTGCTTCAACCAACGATTGAATTAGGTTGGCTTCGTTGCTCCTTGTACAGTCCTTATTAATATAGTTTGAATTCTTCCATTATCAAGGCTTGTCGGTTGATGTATGCTTGCATTTTCTCTCTCTTTGGCTTACATTCGATTCTGCATATACTTTTATTTTCTTCAAAGATTCAATTTGTTTGGAATTAATAAGCTTGTTGCACTTAGGAGATTTCTAGTGATAATCGTCGTACCCCTTGGTCTATTAGTATTTGATTTCCATGATAGTTCCTTTCTTACTGTCCATGTCGAATAATAAATCTGTACATACAGTTTGGTGGGTATCGCTTGGGTATCGCCTGTGGACCTCCAATCACCAGTAGATTGACATCTTAAGTGTAAGTCAAATTATAGGTAAAAGTATTCTATCTGGAGATGCCCTGCTATCTTATATGGTCATCTTAATCCTCAATTGGTTCACAGTTCTTCCCCTCTCTGTTCTCCTCTTAGCCATGCAGTTTAAGCATAGTTGTAAATTGGCATCTTAGTTATGCGGTTTAGGGTGCCTCCAAGATAGCCAACACGGGTATGAGGGTCAGCCGCACACATCTAATGATCAACTATATATGTAATGCAACAAAGGTTACTGGTGTGTGAGGCATGTGTAGTCCTCATTTGTTAAACTGGCGAGACTGCATGCACCCTGAACACAAGCATAGTCTACCATTTTTGATGGCGTTTTCTTCTTTTTTTTGCTTGCATGCTATCGGCGCACATAATCTTATTACAGGCCTTTTTTTTTAGATTGTTTCATTTAGCAGCACCAATAATCTACACAAGAATATTGTCCATGTTTAAATAATGGAAAAGGTTCGATTTTTACTCCTGATATTTGGGGGATTCAAGTTGGGTGAATTTCGATTCTCCCTGGTATTCATTTTCTTTTGTTTGAATGTTATGTGAACATTGATATTGTATTTGGTTTTTTCAATTTTCCATATGCCATTTCATATTGGATGTTCTAAATTCGATTTCATCTAATTTTGGTATTTGATTTAGCTTCCTCCCTCCTTTCAATCTTGCTTCCCTAACAACACTTTAGAGTTGCTTTGCTTATGCTGAACATTATGGTTATTTAATGCGTTTTATCATAGCAGCAAGTACTCCATTATTATTTCAATGAATTTATTGCTGATATTGAATGGTTATTTGTATTTTTCTTGCCTTCTTGATAATTGGGGAAAATATGATTTATTCTGCCATAGTGTCTAAATGTGGTATTTTAATTTTAGCCGCAATGTCCCTGTTGCATCCAAAAGAAGCTGGGAGTTATAATATCTATTAAACTAGCCCATTCCTCAAATAGGAAGAAAAACTTCCAACTATAAACCCCAACTTTAAACTCTAAATGAAATGTCAAATATCATATTTTATATATATATATATACTTAGATGTTTGTTGATATATATATACATATTATGCATTTCATGATATAAGATAGATATAGATATATATGTGAATCCAATTCTTTATTTGAAGATAAGGTAGCGTGTGTATTTAGATATATTGTTAGGATGAAATGTTTAGAAAAGATTATTTAAACGAGTAAAAATTAGGTGCAATGTTAAATTCAAATATAAGAAAGAAGTGATTTAGATAAATTATCAACCCCTTTCATAGAGATTCTTTCTAGTTAAATACATTGGGTTAGGTTGCCCTTTTTATTGGGAAGTAAAGTAGTTAATTTGTATTTAGAGAGTGAAGGGAATGATAAAAAAAAATTAGGATTGTAATCTAAGTGATTTAATTGTATTGGAATCTCTTTTAATGTGATTGCTTTCAATATTTAGAAATTGAATTAAGTAAATAGGTGTATATTTAAGTGAAAATGTCAATGAATAGAGGAAACAAAAATAAATAAATAAATAAATAAAATAAAATAACTAATTTACTTGTGTGTAGATAGTGGGAAGAAAATATTAGTAATTAAAGAATTTTAAATTGGAACTTTATTCTATTAACTATATTGTACATATTGTCACATGGATTGAGTGAATCTTTGTCATTTAATAATCTTATTTTTAGTTTCTCTTTAGGTACATGTAGTTACCATATTTTGTGGGGTGGAAATTACTTTATGATATCCTTTGAAAATTTGTGTAAGATTATTTTTTAAAGAATGCGGAAGTGATGCCTTTGTGATTACCAATTATTGTGATTTGCTTTGTACAATGTATTTCGGGGTTTAGGTGATTATCCCTTAACTTCCATTTCATTCAAAATAAAGGGGTTATATGATGCGTAATTTTAATTGCATGAGTTGATTTATCTTGCTTGACTTTGTGTGATGGAAATTTGTATTTGATATGTCTTATGTTTAATTTAGGTTGAACTTTTGTACAGTTTGAAAGTATGACTTGATTTGGCATAATGAGTTATTTTGGTTCTTGGGTAGATATTTATGTACCTCCAGGGGCTAGGGGAAGTGGTGTGTGTGTGCTCATTTATTGTTGTTGTACATTTTTGTCTATCGTTTTACCTCATGGATTTTTGTGTGGGTGGTACCTCCTAGTTTATGGGTTTTGATGTTGGGATAGTCACAAGATGGTCATGCCTCATGTGTTATGTTTCATTAAGAATGCCTTTATTTCTTGAGGATTGAGGTACACCCATTGCTTGTCTTTTATTTTAGGGTAACCGTAGGGGAGATTGGCTCTTCTTGGGGCCAGTGTACAAGTGGTCACCCTTGAAAGAGTTTCCATAAATAAGTGATAACCTAATTAATGTATCTAGTGGGTTGGGTTAGTTAACACATAACAAGATAAAAACATGCACCTCACCCTTGCCATTAGCGCTCCCTAAGGTTAAGGACGGGTGGGAAGACCTGGTTGGTAAGGTCACTACCTTGTCTCTTTGAAAGGTAAGTGGCTCCGCATGAGTCACCCTATGGGGTGGCACCTTGAGATAGGATGTCTGGATAACCATAGATGGAGGCGACACCTTGAGCTAGGTTGTCTAGATAATTCATGTATAGATGGAGGCGGCACCTTGTGATAGGTAGTTTGGCGAATTCATGTAAGGCCATGTGATGACACTTTCCCACTATGCCCTTTGTTTCTCTTGTTCCTATTGCCTCTGGAGTTGTTTATTATCATTGTTGTTTATTGATGTGGATGAAAGGTGCCCTTGGATATTTATTGTTGGATGATTTTAAAATTTCATTTGGAGAGCTTTGGATTCTATTCTTGTCAGCACCTCTTATGGTTATTTAGTGTTGATCTATAATATTGGAAATTGATTCTTGTTTGACATTTCATTACTCTTGTTGTGGTTATGTGTTGGCAATGTTATGGGTTATTATCTTGTGATTTGTTATCCTTTTGTGGAGTCTTGTTTACCATTGGTTTGTTTGAATTCTTGGATGAGGATCTTTCTTGTTTACTCGTAGCACAGGGGTGGTCAGGTGGAACATGCTATGCACTCCATTGGGTCCCCATCCGAAGTTTGAGATGTGCAGAGTTGTACCTATTGCAGTGACTTCTAAGTTATGTCAAAATTTAATCCAGCTTGTAGGTTTATATTCCTACAATTTCATATTTATCTTTCCATGTTATTATACTCTTCCCATGGATGTTGGGAAACAACATTGTATTGATGTTAACCTTGAGCAATGTATCTTCATATTGTTAATGTATGATCCATGTTCGGGTCATTTGATTGGGTGTATGTCTATCTCTCATGTAATGTAAGATGTTGATATGAAAAGTGATGCAACTATGTAACCCCAAGGAACTTTGTTATATGTTGTACTTATATTGTTACATTTCATGTGATGTATGTTGTTGCATATTATTTCTTTAAAAAAAAAATTGTGCCTTAAATGCTTGTATGTTAGTTTCCTTTGGGGTTGCATGGGGGGGCATTACACACAAGAGATAGACCATTATGAACAAGATCAACTCTATCTAATAACTATACACATATATATACAACATGCTTATAAGACAATAACCACTATCTCTTATCTAATGATTACAAGGACACATTTATACTTACATATGTTTCCAGTACAATATGTAGATTAGATACGAGTTTACATCATAAACTTCCCAACACATGTGGGAGTAATACCTCAATACATGAGTATAACTGAAATACATAGTGAACATTTGGCTACAAGAAGATCTTTGGCTCATGCTCCATCTAGAAGACACTACACTGAACGAACGTTGGTGGGGAACCCAATGGGGTGTGTAGCATGTTCCACCTGACTATGTGGGTTTTAAAAAAAAAACCCACCCCCATGCTAGGAGATGACAAGGAAGAATCCTCAACCAAGGATATCCAATAGACAACAACAAGACTTAACTCCAAACAAGAGTGACATGGAAATACATAGAAAAACATAACATCAATAGATTCCAAAATAGAACAACAATAAATCACACAAAACATAACATCAATAAATCACCAAGCACATTAAATCACAACTATTGTACATGCAAGGCATTAACTCTCCCACCAACAATCACATTCATAGATGCTCGTTAAAACATGTACAACCCATGCATAAGAACCAACTGTAATTACAATCAAACTTTGCCAAATACCAAAACAAATGATAAATTCATTTTACAACAAGTTGCCTCTTTCCTCTGGAAGTCTAAAGGCCAAATTAACTCCTAATGAGGTACTATGACATTGAGGATTCCCACATCAATTAAAAGCCAAAAGAGATAACACAAAGATAATAAAAAAAAAGCCAATCCAAATTTTACAAGAGAACAAAAAAAAACCATAATCACAAATTAACTAAACTCCATAATAGATTTCTGCATATGTTACAATGAAAACAATTTCCTAAATACAAAAAACTATTTCATTCCATTTGCAAACTAACCATAGAGTTTAATTCCATTTTCATGATAAAATTTTAAATTAGAAATTTCAATAATAAATTTATTATATTGCTTTCCCTTTTCAGTTAATAATTTACAACCAATATACAATCAAGAATCACAAAAACAATATATATATATACATATATATTAAATCTTATATATATATATGTATATATATATTCTCCTTTATTTTTATTTATTAAATATCTAATTAAAATACCACTATTATGATCTAATTTATTTTCTATACTTACATCAACCAGAAAGAAATTTATTTACTTATTTGTAACATTATATATATATATATATATAATTAATATAAAACAAATTTTATAAGGCACAAATGATCGGTGTGCGACCTTGGAGGAATGCGCACAATAGTCCATGTGACTACTGTGCATTGTTGTGTGTAGTAGTCGCATGGCTGCTACACAACCCAAGGCTTCTGCCAAGACAATAGGGTGAGGGAAGGGTACAGCCTAGTCGTCCCTCCCTCAATCACATTTTTAAAAAAATTCTTCCAATGTCGACATAAGTTTTACAGTCAGTTAATATCAATTTTGATTCGATTATATATATATATGTATTAACACAAATAATTTTTAGAAGAAGTTTATAAATATACATTTATATATATATAGATTATAGAGAGAAGCAAGATTTCTCATAAATAAAAATTCATACAAATGGAAATAATTCCATTTACTACAAATAATAATTTCTTAATCAGCTACCAGATACAATTAAATAGATTGATGAGAGAAAATTTATTCTACATCCCCAACCCAAAATTATCTTGCAAAGACATATGTTTGCCAATACTGAATTAATAAACAAGTTGAGAGATCAACAAAGTAATGAGAACCTGAATTCCTATGCTTCAAATGAATTTGACGAAGCCCTCTCTTGATTTTCCAACACGGCTCTTTGCAAATCTCCCCTTCTTTCCACAGAGCTTTTTCACAATTTTCCATTTTTTTTTTCAGAACAAAGTTTTTTTCTTTTTTTTAAAGATTCTATAAAAAAAAATCATATTTAAAACTTCTTCTTTATCATATTAAATAAAAATATCCCTACTATTTTCGAAAACCAAATAAAATGGAAATTTTCTATTTCCTCACAAGTTTTCAAACAAAATCTGAACATTCATTGGTTCTTTTTTTCTCTTCTTGATTTTTCTATTCCAATTAAAATATTTATTTTATTTTTTTAATTTCTATTTTATTAATTTCCACTCATTGTTGTCACATTTTAATTATTTAAATATTTTATTCTATTATTTATCCTTAGCTTACTAATTACATTATCCAAATGACAACTTATAAATATTATTATTTACATAATTAATTTATTTATCTTTAATTAAATACATAACCTTTAATTTATCACTTTTAAATTTTAATAAAGCTAATCCAATCATTGACTAACAACCCTTATTTTAATTAAATAATACTAATAATCCACCCAAATACATGAAAACACAAACAGTAATTAAATGACACAAATACAAAACTCACAATAAACAATTGTCACAACAATATCAAAATAAATCGGAGCCATAAACACACAATACCACTAGACACAATGATGGGGTTGACAGACTTGAGACAGGGAGACTTCCTTGTCATTTATGTTTTCAACATCATACCCATTGGTATTTTATGATGCTTGCCCTCTCCTGACAATGCAGGTGGAATCAAGGCTTAGTTCCTGCAATCCTGCATACAAACAATGTTGTGCACAATATATAGATTCAAATGCAAGCACACCATGAGAAGGAATCGCAGCGTAGTAGGGCATTTGTGAATGAGTGATGCTACACTGTCCCCTCACCAACACCCAACTAGTAACTACAACATCGAGCATAATAATAACATCATTAAGCTATACTAATCACATCATAATCATTATGAACAATTACTAGTCTATTGCATAACAACATAATACTGCATCTAGATATAAGCATAACCAATTAAATTCAACCACAATGTATCATAATAACCTCAGTGTCATAAAATAAGTATCATGAGCATCAAGTAAGCTAAGCTACCCAATTAAATCTCCGCATCATAGCAAAAAAAGTACCTCATACCCACAAGAGTACCATTAGAAGCCCTTGTTCCATCTTCCTCTACAAATTCCTTAGCTAGACTACCAACACATCCCAAGTGAGAATAGATGGACACTACATCCTCCCCCACTAAGACTTGAATTACTCTTGGAAGTCTCAACTTTTAGAATGGAAACATAAACACATTAGTCCCAAAATTTCTTTAATCTATAATTGATGTACATCCTCTTTCTGAATCATTACAATTAGAATCACTATCTGACTACACATTTGAAAATAATATCTTCCTAACCACTTTTATTTATAAATCCTTACATCTCTTACAGTAAAATACTTGGTTTTAACACTAATAATAGAGCAAGTACTCCAATTAACTCAATTTTCTATTCACCAAAACAAACATCTTCAAATTCTCATACAAGGGAAACACATCAAATGATTACTTGAAATTCAAAAAAACACACCATATGATGTTTTAGTAACATAGTTCAAGTCACAATTTACAATGTTCAATAATATCCAATTTATTTAATACCATAGAATCGTAATACACTCACATTTAAGATAGCATGATTATCCCTCTTTTACATCAATATGCAACAAAATGTAAGAAATATTTTTCTAACACATACATACACAATCACATTACTAGGAAATGCACAACACAAGGCTACACAAGGGTCCATTCAGACATTGAAAAACAACATACTAATCCATGAAACAAAAACCATGACCCAAGAGCCAATATCCATCTCACATAATCCATACCTCACACTCAGTGGATTGATGGTGTTAGGCCACACACACATGGTGAGACCATCCAAACAAGACCATAATAACCCATCTCTTATTGTATAAGGTTGTTAGCCTCTAAGAGATGGTCATCACACATAGGTGGGTAGTGAGTCCTAGCTATGTAATAGCTTCACATACCCCCCATCCTCAAGGTTCCTTGTGTCTGCTTCCTCATATACACTCACCAAGTCTGCCCATATGTCCTTGGAGAGGAATCACAATACAACACATGGACGACATCAAAAACAATAAGGATAAACTAATTTAGCCACCAAAGTCATAAATAAATTTCAAATAAAAATTTCAATTTCAGTAATAAAGCAAGAAATGTGCACAATTGTCAACACTAAATAAAATGTAACCTTGAGGGCTAGGAGAAAATAAGATCAAAATGTGTGGCTAAACCATCACAATCAAATATAAATAAAGTGTCGGCCTTCACAATCACTAGAAAATAACCAATAATTATAAAGAAAGTTCAAAATCCTTGAAATTACACTATACAACATTGTGTGACTAGATACTAGCCACCAAACGAGGAAGGAGGGAACATCATCAGGCTATAGCAATAGCCCTCTTGTGGTGTGGCATGAGAATGCTATCCATATGGCCCAGAGTGTACTCCTCGGCTACACCCTACATCGCATCATCACACGACATGGACTAACCAAGTGGCCCATACACTCCTTGGCTACCCACATGGGATGTGCACCTCGACCACCATCTCGCATCACATGTCAGTGTGGCATGGTAATACACCATCCGTAAAAGGCATGCACTGGTTGTATGTTGCATGGCAGTGTGTTTGTAGCTCCACAGAAGTAGGCACATGCTAGACACACCCTGCATAGTGATACCTTGTGGAGTAGGCACACGTAGGTACTTGCCGTAGCTAGAGATATACATGGCTAGGACATACCCATATGCTAACTGACCCAAACACTATCGAAAGTAAACATGAGTATCCCTCTACAAGTGTGTGAGGCCCCATTATGCTCATCACACAAGTAGGCTATCATAACACAATCTCATAGTGCACCTTCATGTGTCTATGCATGTGGCATTATGCCCTTGATCCCAACTCGCTAACATCAATAGCATGACATCATCACCAACACTATGGTGGAACATCAGTGGGGTGTAGCATCGTATCCATTGCATCATGTCGGAACACATGTAGATACGGTATATATAATGTATATAAGAGTATTTCAATATGGGGCTACTCAAGCTCCACCTCTCATATAGACAAGGTTGACTTGCTAATGCCAGCTCAACATCCCTATAGACGGCTAAGCATGCACTAACACACCAATGTTGTTGTACTCAAAACTGTGGGGTATAGGCTAACACATATGGATCAAGTAGCTTGACCCATCATGAGGGAAAGTAGTGGGTATGCTCCACGGGGATTAGTTGAGCTAAGGTCATTGTGTGCCACCATTATTCATACGCCATACACCTCACCCCTTGGAGTGACATGGAATCTACTATCCCTCCATAGATTGGGAGACTTAGAGAACCAAAAGAAAAGTATAAAAAGAATCCTATCTTTTGGCTACTCTTGTTACAAAATTATCAACCACACATGGATTGGCCCCCAGTCTGTAACACACATGCAACACATGAATGGTATGGTTCTTTCCACACCAAGGAAAACAACAGTTTCCCCATGGATGGGTATGTAGTATCACAATCACATGGCACAAAAAGCAAGCACTAGTTTAACACAACACACAAACATTGCACAGATACTGGTTTCCACAACACAGGGGTACATGCATACCTACTAACATAGAATTTTTTTTTTCTCTATTACCATATACCCATAGATGTTGATGCCACAAATCAAATACAAGTACTACCAACATCCTCCATACTTTTCCTCCAAAATTGCAAGCTCTTTAATTGCTTTTATAAATCCTTAAATAACAAAATTATCCCCTTCATCTAGTTCAAAGTTCACTTTTATCAACTCCATTAAAGTTAAGATTAATACCATAAGCCTAAACAATTCTCACAAACTTTCTCCTAAACAAACATAACCTCGTTTCATCACTTAATGAACACACTATTCCCAACATATTAATCTTCTCGGCTCATGAAAATTATTTTTAACATCATTTACTACATCATAAACTTCACAAGGGATAATCATCCATGCCTTTCAATTATAGAACTCATATTTACTTCCATCATTCACAATAATAAACTCACAAAGAAACTTTCATTTTCATCTCATGAAAAAACATTGTACTCAAGTTATAACATTTCCATTCACAGGGTAGAGTACACTTAACATAGTCACACATCATATACTTGCCAAAATGCATTTTCTTTTAACATAACACATTACCATTTATCTACATAATAGGTTCAATAACAATTAAGCAGAACCGTCAATCAATCACACACAACAACACATCAATTAAGCATTAATTCAAGATTTTATTAAATGAACGTACATCATCACATTTTCTCCTAAGGTAAAACATTTATTTGATCAAACAAGGCCTTTACACACCATCCAAATACAACACTTTTATAAAATAAAAATATTTAAATTTCTACTTCAAGAAAATACATAAGAGATTGTCTTAACCCATACACCTAATTACACTCATACAATGCAACATTCTTAACATACTTGTAACACTCTACGAACTTCAATGAAATAAGATTTTTCCCTATATACTGATGCAAATAATATTTCATCAACTTCACCTATGAATTTATACTTATGAAAACAATTTTGAAAACTCAGATTTATTCCTAAACTTATCATGCGCAACATTCATTTCATAAAACTTAAAATTAGCTAGCATATATAAGCATTCAATAACCAATGTACTCTGAGAGCATTCCCTTTACCCTTATGCATGCAAAAAAATAAGGAGATGAAAGAAGTGATTTCTTTGCAAGGCACACACTAAATAGAATTTGTTAAATTAGTTTCCAAGATTCACCCTAAACAATATTTCATACATGTTACTTGATTAAGTCACTCACTTATACCAACCGTAAAGGAACCATCATAATTCTTTTAACGAATCACTACTTGATAGTATGATTACACTATACTACATTCCTTTTACACTTATATAGTATTATTCAATAAAAATACATGCAATCTCAATCTAGGATAACACTAAAGTCATTATTTTATCCATTTCTACTTCTAACCTTCATTACTCATTATGAATTTTCAGCACACAACCTTAAAATCACATAGAATACAATTAGCACCCACATACATCAAAAGAGATAGAATGAGGGAAAGGTGCACACATAGTAGCAAGTCAACAACATACACTTAAAGAGAAGATGCACAAAGATAATACATTATAACTAACTCCAAGTTCACCTTGACCTCACACAGACTCAAAGCTAAGGGACACACAAGAGAATGCTTAACAACATGTCTATCACCCTCAACAAGCTAAGACTCAACATGCTCATCTACACTTAGATGACACAAGGGGGTAGAACTATATCCATTTTCACACAACAAATCACCACCACAAACATGGAAGTAACCTTACCCAAAGATCCCAGTGTTGCAAACCTGGCTTTGATACCAAGTTGTAATGCCCTGCAGTACAAACCCCAAAGGACAACAACTAAGAAACAATTTTTATTTTTAAATATAAAATATATAATATATGCATATTTAGTTCCATTACATGAGATTCAATTACATGAATACAAGTTAATCACCTAAGTCCTTTGGGGTGCATGAGGTAACATTACGTATTCCAACCCATAATGAAAAGATAAAAAAAAATTCAAAATGCATTTTTTATAATCATTCATCCATCATAACTATAACATTGAAGCATACACAAGAGATAGACCATTATGAACAAGATCAACTCTATTTAATAACCATACACATATATATACAACATGCTTATAAGATGATAACCACTATCTCTTATCTCATGATTACAATGACACATTTATACTTACATGCTTATAAGATGATAACCACTATCCCTTGTCTCATGATTACAAGGACACATTTATACTTACATTTGTTTCTAGTACAATACGTAGACCAAATACATGAGTTTACATCATAAACTTCCGAACACATGTGGGAGTAATACCTCAATACATGAGTATAACTGAAATACATAGTGAACATCTGGCTACAAGAAGATCTTTGGCTCATGCTCCATCTAGAAGGCACTACACTGAATGAACGTTGGTAGGGAATCCAACAGGGTGAATAGCACGTTACACCTGACCATGTGGGTTTTAAAAAAATACCCACACCCCATGCTAGGATATGACAAGGAAGAATCCTCGACCAAGGATATCCAATAGACAACAACAAGAATCAACTCCAAACAAGAGTGACATGGAAATACATAGACAAACACAACATCAATAGATTCCAAAACAAAACAACAATAAACCACACAAAACATAACATCAATAAATCAACAAGCACATTAAATCTCAACTGTTATACATGTGAGGAATTAACTATCCTGCCAACAATCACATTCATAGATACTTGTTAAAATAGGTACAACCTGTAACGCCCCCCTACACGAACCCCAAAGGATCAAATAAAAATGCAACAATTTTTTTTAAAGGAACATAATAAATGTACATAAGTATTCCAACATAACAATGTACTAAGTTGCACAACTAAATCCCTTGGGGTACACGAGGACATTACGAAACTAACCTATAACAAAGATAATAGATTAAACAATAATTAAACAATTATGTAAAACCATTCATTAACAATAATCACATTAATAAAAGTAATCCATATTAAACCATAAATACAAGTCACAAATGAATTAATCAAACAGATTATATATATATATATATCGATGCAACACAACATAATCAGTAATTGCAAATGATAGTTATGAATGATTACATGGCCTGAATATAAATTACATTAATCTGATAGTACAACATAATGAACATTTAAACAAATTACATCAAGGTCTCCCCAACATACGTGGGATTCGATACATCAATACATAAATTACATCTAAAGTGTAAACATACATCTAGTACATAAGAACATGGGATCAACAACATTTGCCAAAACCCTGCAATGAAATACACAACTGCATCCAAAGGGAACCCAACGGGGTGTGAAGCACATTCCACCCAACCACCCCCATGTTGGGAGTTAACAAGGAAGGATCCCTGACCAAGCACATCAATAGTAACACAAGACTAACTCCATACAAGATAACATAACATCAAAAGACCACACAGAAACTAAACAATGATAAAACCAAAAGGCATAACAACAAACCACTTTCGAAACATATCAATAAATCACTTTCCAAATATTACAACAATAAGTCACAAAACACAACACTAATAAATCTCAAGTCATAATTATCAAAGACTACTTCTAGAGGACTTCAATAAAAACAACTCAAATGGAATGTTAGAGGAGAGTGTCATCATATGGCTTCACATGGATTATCCAGACAAGCTATCACAAGGTATGGCCTCCATCTATACATGGATTATTCAAACAACCTAGTTTAAGGTGTTGCCTCCATCTATGGTTCTCCTGACAACCTATCTCAAGGTACTGCTCCATAGGGTTACTCATGCAGAATGGTTAACCTTTCGTGGAGACAAGGCAACGATCTTGCCAACCACAGCCTTCTTGGTGCCCTTTAGTCTATGATAGCACTAACAAGTAGACGAGGCATCACAATTATCTTATTAATGTTTAATCCCCACCCATGATTAATTACTTAGGTTATCACTAATTACTATAATTCTAAGTGGGTTACCCTGACAACCCCTTTGTGCATTGGCCCCCACTTAGGGCCACTCTCTCTAAACACTCAACACAAAAATATCCAACAAAATAGGATTGTACCAACAAGAATTACTGAACCAATAATTGGATCATCCACGAGGCATAACCATCTCGCCAAAACACATAAAACACATCCAAAAAATAGTATAATCCCAGTGCAAACTAAATCACAACCATGGTCAAAACATAGACCAGGCATCAAAACACAAGATCACATTTACACATCAGTAACCCCACCTTTGGAAGTCCTAAACCACAACTTAAGTTCCTATAACATGATAAGCTAACTCTAGGGTTTTCTCGCAAGACATAACCTAAATAAAAGAAATCCACAATTGAATTAAAAGAATAGTCTCAAGAGTAAGCCATTTACATAAAACAACGTTGCACGACTCATTTCAATCCTAATAAATTTCGCCAATAAAACAAATCAACTATTCAAGAACGTTCAATTAATTAACACATAATTTATCCCAAATTTTCACAAATAAACTTATAATATTACCACTTGTAAAATTATCAATTTATTTCCTAACCATAACAATATAAATGACTATCCAACACACATATATATACATGTATATACGCTTTATACGTATATACATATATACATACATAAAAATTATATATATATATATATATAAACAAATATATGAAATTCATTATAAAAATTAACAAATAATTCATATATATATATATTAATATACATACATATATATATATATAACATAAAAAAGAAATCACATGAAACATAAATCAGAATTTAATTCCAAGAATAGACACGCATCATAGGGAAAGCCCACAGTACATAGTACTGTGGGCAGTGGGGGGTACGCAGCCCCCACTAGCTGCGCCTAGTAGCCTCAGCTATTGTGCGTAGTCAGTGGTGGCTGCGTACAGCCACCACTGGGGCTGTGGGCGGTACGACCTCGGCCGGCCACCCACCCGGGCCATATAAATAAACACAAAACCTTCTTATATATATATATATATTTATTTATTTTATAAATATAAAATCTTTTCTTTAAAAAGAATCACGAATTCCAACAACAAATAAAATTCACCCAGTATACTTTTAAAGTATATTTTATATTAATTCTTAATTCGTACGAACAAAATACAAAAGAATATAACAAGAATACAAAATTAATTAAATATATTTTATTCAATATCCTTAAATACGAAATCTGTAATATAAATGTATATAAAAATTTTAATTCTTTTCACATAAAACGAAATCGCGTAGATACGCAAAATTTTATATATATTCATTCAAATGATTCAAACATAATAATAATATATATGTATATTTAATTTTGTTTCCAAAGATTCAAAACAACAATATAACAACAGATTTTTCAATAAACCCAATATAGATCTGACAAGTAAATTCAACCCTCAATCAAAAATGATTTTTATTTCAAACAATAAATTTTACTATTAAACTATATTGAAGAACTTCAAAAGATTTACTAAAATTTTTCACAGAAGATTCAAGGGTTTCATATGAACAAATTTCAAATCACATAACTTCTTTCAATGAATTTTTTAGACCCAACAACCAGATTTTGTTTATAGAACAATAAAATAACAATAAATTAAAAGAATAAAAAAAACTTAGAGTCCTTCGTTCGATGTAGAATCCAACCCTAGTAGCCTTCTTCCTTCTTGCAAGTAGATTCACCGTTGAAGCTTCTTCTCAATTTTTCTTTCTTCAACTCCCTTCTAAAGAAATCTTTTTTTTTAATGTTTTCTGACATAACAACTTTCACCCAGAAGCACCAAAAAAACTATTTTTCTCATCTTTTACAAACAAAAACTAGAAAAAATCCTTCTCTATGTCTAAAAACCCTCCCACAATAAAATAAATAAAAATCAATAAAGCTCATCATCTTTTTCCTCAAAAATCTTCTCCATTCATTTGTTCTTTTCCTACTTTTAAAAGCACACACTTATCTCACAATTTTAATTAAAAAAAATTAATTATTTTCTCAAGATATTCTCTCCAGATTTTTCTAATTTAATATCAGGAAAAGATAATATATAATTATCATCATCATTATTAATTTAAATTCACTACTTACATTTTTAATTAATTAATTAACTTTTAAATTTACAATATATCTAAAGCTCAACATTTAACTAATTTACAATTAATTAAAGCAACAAGACAATAGTAATTAATCTTATAAAATAAAGATTAATTAAATAACCACTAACCAAAATAAAATAATTAATCAACAATCAAACTACATGAAGACAAGAACAAAACCTCAATCATGACACAACAAAACTTGAAACAGGATGATGGACTTGGGACGGGGACACTTCCTAATTAACTCCCTTTTTTCAACATTGTACCCGTTGGGTTAATTTAATGCTCGCCTTGTCCTACCGAAATAGGTGGAATCGAGACTTTAATCCTACAAATCCTGCATACCAATAAATGACAAGTAACATGTATATATATATATATATATTCATATACATCTCATCATGAGAAGGAATTGCAATGTAGCAGTGCACTTGAAAATGAGTGGTGCTACACTATCCTCTCACCAAAGCTATACTAACAATTACAACATTAAATATAAAGTAACATTGCCAACTAACTAATCACATCATAAACTAATTACTAAACCACTGCATTATAATGTGTTACTGAAACCAAATTAAACAACATAGAATCACAACATCGACATCTATAATATTAAGAAAAAACCATTGCATAATCAAATAATCCAAATACCACATAAAGTATCATAAATCATCCTAATAATGTCAAATGTAGCAATCCACTAAGCTATGCATCCACCCACACCGAGTTGATGAACTAATCACCAACACAAACCAATATCACACTAACACATAAGAGTAACAAATAGTAGCAAAGAGTATCAACAACATGGGTGTATTACACAACCCATGCATAAGAACCAACTGCAATTACAATCAAACTTTTGCAAATACCAAATCAAATGATAAAGTCATTTTACAACAAGATGCCTCTTGCCTCTAGAAGTCTAAAGGCCAAATTAACTCCTAATGGGGTACTATGATGTTGAAGGTTCCCACATCAATTAAAATTCAAAAGACAACACAAAGATAATAAAAAATGCCAATCCAAATTTTACAAGAGAACAAGAAAAAAAACCATAATCACAAATTAACTAAAATCCATAATAGATCTCCACCCATGTTACAATGAAAACAATTTCCTAAATACAAAAATCTATTTCATTCCATTTGCAAACTAACCATAAAGTTTAATTCCATTTTCATGATAAAATTTTAAATTAGAAATTTTGATAATAAATTTATTATATGGCTTGCCCTTTTCAATTAATAATTTACAACCAATATACAATCAAGAATCATAAAAACAATATATATGTATATATATGTTTCCATATATATATATACATATATATTAAATCTTATATATATAAAAAACACACACACACACATATTCTCCTTTATTTTTATTTATTAAATATCCAATTAAAACATCACTATTCTGATTTAATTTATTTTCTGTACTCACATCAACTAGAAAGAAATTTATTTACTTATTTGTAAGTATATACATATACATACATACATACATACATATATATATATATAGTTAGTTATTTTCCGAAAAGGTATTATCATTGAAAATCCAATGGTCAGATTAAAAGTTATGGCTTCTAGAAGTTGGTGCATATTTTAGAAATGTGATAATTTTCAAATGTGAATTTAAATTTGTATTTCAAATTATAATTTTTGGCACCAAACCACCAAAACTCATATCTCAAATGTTGTTTTTGGCTCCAAACCAAAAAGGGGTTATTTGTGGGCTAGTTTCTGATTTTTGGGTAGCTTTTTGGAGAAAAGAGTTCGCATGTTGTGAAAAGGGGATTTTCTGTAATTTCTGAATCTTTTTGAAACTTCTGTAGCTTGCATGTATCGCAGAGCTCGAGGATTTGGGATCCCCTACATGTAATATTTTCATTATTGAATAATAATAAAGTTTACTAGTTGTGTGCATTATTTTTGTGTCTCAGGTTTGCTCCCTCTTCAGGTGGTATCAAAGCAGGTTTTCTTGAGTGTGTGAAGAGATCGCTGATTGTGAGGTAGTTTGTACCAGGACTATGTTTGTGGGTTCAAGATCTTCAAGATGCCTCCAAGAGTGATTCTTGGTAGGCATGGTGGTACCAGAGGTGGCAGAAATGCTGGTGGAAGAGACCTATTGGCAGCCGAGGGTTTCAGAGCCCTCCAAAGACAAATTGATGCATTGCAAGAAGAAATGAGAAAAGGGTTAAACCTAGGAAGGAGAGGAGAAAGTGAGGATGAAGAAGAGGTGGAAGATTCAGAAATAGAAGAGGAAGAAGAAGCAATTGATCAAGATCAGATGCAACTGATAAGGGCCATTTCAAAGATTGGAAAGACCCGAATAGAAGTCCCCTAGTTATTCCAGAAGTTGAACTTAGAAGAGTTGATCGACTGGATCAACAAGCTAGAAGAATATTTTGAGTATGAAGAAGTAGAGGACCCAAATCAAGTTAAAGTTTGCAAAAACGAAGCTGAAGGGCCATGCCAATATTTGGTGGAAAGTGGTCCAGTTGGAGAGAAATCAAAGAGGAAAAGGAAAGATTAGCAGTTGGGATCGCATGGTGGAGAAACTAAAGAAGTAGTTCATACTAGTAGACTACGAGTTAGATTTGTTGAAGAATTGCAAGGGTTGAAGCAAGGAAGTAGATTTGTGAAAGAATAAACAAAAGATTGTCATAAAGATCATCAGAATGAGCCATGCGAGCCAACAAGGAGAAGGTAGCCTGTTATCTTAATGGGTTATGACCGAGCATTCAAGAGGAGCTAAGCCTGGTCAGAATGACCACCATTTAGGATGTGTACCAGTTTTCTTTGAAATTTGAGGAGAAACTGAACAAAAGATTTGACAGTAAGCAAAAAGGATGAGGAGGTCAAAGTGGAAGGAGTAGTGGAAGATCTTCTGGAAGCTGAAATGAGGATGAAAGGAGAAATCAAGATGCGGGTACCAATCGAAGCCAGAAGAATGATAACTTCTACTACCCTTGTGATCAAAATAGGTGTGATCAAAGAGGTAGAGGATGAGGAAGATTTGGGCTAGGACCCGGAAGAGGTGGTTTTAGAGGAACTTGTTTCCATTGTGGTGAAGAAGGGCATCAAGCCTATGAATGCCCACAACACCAAGGAAGGATAGATAGAAGGCTGGAGGGTCGTGGAAGGGTTGCACATGCAGATGAGGAGGCTTAATCCAAGCATTCAGATGATGCTGAAAGGGGAGAAGCCCTAGTGGTTAGAAGAGCCTTGGTGACTAAAGAGAAGGAACCAGAACACAAGAAGAATCTATTTTTCACAAGGTGCAAGTGTGAAGATAAATGTTGTGATGTCATTATTGATAGTGGAAGCATAGATAATTTAGTGTTAGAAGAGATGGTTATGAAGTTGAAGTTGAAAAGGGAAAGGAACCCACATCCATATCGAATTTCTTGGTTGCAAAAAGACCATAAATTTTTGGTCAATGAGTAGTGCCTAGTGAAGTTCAAGATCAGAAGTTATCAAGATGAGGTATTATGTGATATCATTCCCATGGATGCATATCACATGTTGTTGGGGAGGCCATGGTAGTTTGATAGGCGAGTTGTACATGATGGTCATGCAAACACTTATTCCCTAATGAAGGATGGAGTCCATCATAAGTTGAAACCCCTGAAGAAGGACAAAGAAAAGGTATGTAGTAGTGCTAGAATTTTTTTTTCGATGGAAGAAAATTTATAGAAGGCATGAAGCATGAGCAAATGTGTTATGCATTGATTCCTAGAATGGAAAAGGAAGATAGTGAGAAGGTGCCAGTAGAAGTTTCTGGACTATTGGATGAGTTTCAGGAGATTATTTTTGATAACATGCCTAAGGGCTTACCACCAATGAGGAAGATCAGTCATCAGATTGACTTGATCCCTGGAGCCAGTTTTCCCAATAAGGTAGCTCACAGAATGACTCCTACAGAAAATGAGGAGTTGAAAAAACAAGTTCAAGAGTTGTTGAGAAAGGGTTTGATTCAAGAGAGTCTGAGCCCATGTGCAATACCTTCAGTACTAGCACCGAAGAAGGATGGGGAGTGGAGGATGTGTACAGACTCCCAAGCCATAAATAAGATAATAATCAAGTATAGATTTCCCTTGCCAAGGATGGATGAATTGATAGACTGTTTGACTGGAGCACAGTACTCCACGAAGATTGATCTAAAGAGCGGATATCACCAAATCCGGATTCGAGAGGGTGATGAATGGAAGACTACCTTCAAGACCAAGGAGGGCCTATATGAGTGGTTATTCATGCCTTTTGGGCTAACTAATGCACCAAGCACATTCATGCGGCTCATGAATGAGGTATTGAAATAATTTCTGGGAAGTTTTGTCATAGCCTATTTAGATGATATTTTGATTTTCAATAAGAACTTGGATGAGCATTTAATGCATATTCTTAGGTTTTTTGAGAAGTTGAGGAGAAACTACTGATAAATTTGAAAAAGTGTATCTTTGTTAAAAAGGAGTTAGTGTACTTGGGGTTTGTTGTCTCAGCAAAGGGTCTAAAGATGGAACCAGAGAAGGTGAAGGCTATTCTAGAATGGCCTACCCAAAGAAATGCTACTGAGGTGAGATCTTTCCATGGTTTGGCCAGTTTTTAGAGAAATTTCATTAGAAATTTTAGTAGTATTTGTGCACCCTTGATTGAAACAATGAGAGAGGATAGAAAAGAGTTCAAGTGGCGCACTGGAGCAGTGAAGAGTATTGATCTGTTGAAGTACAAGGTGACTGAGTGACTAGTTTTAGCCCTCCCAAATTTCAATAAGGTGTTTCAGGTGGATTGTGATGCTAGTGGTTGTTCCATTAAAGCAGTGATGGGCCAAGAAGGTAAGCCCATTTCCTATTTCAGTGAAAATTTAAATGATGCAAAGAGAAAGTACTCTGTATATGATTAGGAATTTTATGCAATTGTTCAAACATTAAAGAAATGGAGACATTATTTGTTATCGAAGGAATTTGTTTTGTTTACTGATCATCAAGTATTACAGTATCTGAGTAGTCAAGGAAATTTAAATCAGAGGCATATGAAATGGGTAGAATTTTGCAAAGTTATACTTTTGTTTTAAAGCATAGAAGTGGAAAGTCGAACAGGGTTGCAGTCGCCTTAAGTAGGAGGAAAACATTGTTGACAGAGATGCAGATTGAAGTGGTTGGGTTCAATGAACTCAAGACATTGTACCATGAAGATCCTAATTTTGCAAAGGCTTGGAAAGCTTGCAAGGATCCTGTTACAGTTGATAGGATGAAGTGGCTAGATTTCATAATCTAGAATGGCATGTTGTTTAAGGGAAGCCAATTGTGTATTCTGAGGAGTTCCATGAGGGAGAACTTGATAAAGGAGAAGCACAATGGAGGAATGGCGGGAAATTTTGGTTGGGATAAGACCATTTCCATTATCAGTGAACATTATTATTGGCCTCAATTATCACAAGATGTGAAGAAGTTTGTACAAAGTTGCAGGGTACGTCAAATGGCTAAAGGAGTGAGCTAGAATACTGGGTTGTATTAGCCCTTACCTATAACAAAGAGGCCATGGGAGGTTATAAGTATGGACTTTGTTCTTGGTTTTCCAAGGACCCAAAGAGGGAATGATCTAGTATTTGTGGTAGTTGACAGGTTTTGGAAGATGACACATTTCATCCCAAGCCAGAAGAACCATGATGTAGTCCACATTGTTGACTTGTTCTTCGGAGAGGTGGTGAGACTACATGGTTTCCCAAAGAGTATAGTCTTAGATCGTGAAACCAAATTTGTTGGGTACTTTTGGAGGACCTTATAGAAGAAGTTAAAAATAGAGTTGAAGTTTAGTTCTGCACACCATCCACAAACTAATGGGAAGACTGAGGTTGTGAATAGAAGTCTGGGTAACCTACTAAGATGCTTGGTAGGAGATAAACCCAAGGGATGGGACTTGATCTTGCCCCAGAAAGAATTTTCTTACAACAATTATGTCAACAAAAGTACTGGTAGATCACCATTCCAGATTGTGTATGGAGGCAGTCCTAGGACTACTCCAGAATTAAGGAAGATGCACCAAGAGAAGAAGACTAGTGCTGAAGCTGAAGACTTTGCAAAGCACATCAAGAATATACATGAGATGGTAAGAAAACATATTAACAAGATGAATATGCAGTATAATGCTAAGGAAGATCAAAAGAGGAGGTTTAAGAAGTTTTAGATTGGTGATGAAGTGATGGTCCATTTAAGGAAAAAAAGGTTTCTAGTGAGAACCTATAACAAATTGAAGATGAAGAAGTTCGGTCCCTATAAAATTGTGAAGGGGCATGAATCAGGGAATGCATATGAGGTAGAGTTGCAAACAATGGAATAGTGTGGCATTCCAGCACCTACTTCAAAGAAGGAAGAGATTGAAGAAATCCTAGATAGCCGTGTGGGAAGGAGTACCAGAAACAGACAGTATGAAGAATATCTAGTGAAATGGAGAGGAAGGCCTATGGAAGATTCATCCTAGTTGTCTAAGGCAGAGGTTGACTGTTTGGGTTTTCCTCAACCATCTGAGATGTGACATGGTCACTTCTCAAATTACCCTGGGTGTCTAATGCAGGAGCACCTAGTGGTGTGAGGGAAATCTTGCATCACCCAAAAATATGCTTTCCATTTATGTTCCTGTTGTTTGATTTTTGTTGATGTTTTTGCATTTCTGGATACCCTTTTCATTGAATAAGAGTTTCCAACTTTTAGAACTATTTTTCTACTTTTTCTACTCAATTGCTATTTTTAGCAGGTGTGAATTTGAAGGTGTGGGAAGACAAAAATTTATGGGAAGGTTCAAGATGAAAAAAAGCACTTTGGTGAAAGAATCAAGTCAAGATCATTCACAGTTTGAAATTTATTCAAGTTCCAGTTTCTGCTTTTTGCCCTAAAAAACCTTTCGAGTTCAGTTTGAGCCACTAAACAGTTTTGAATGGGCCTAAAATTTTTTAAAAACCCCAAATTAGTTGCCATAGGCTGTACTTTGTGCCACATTGTCTTTTCGAGAGCCTTTTGAAAAGGTATTATCATTGAAAATCCGACAGTTGAATTAAAAGTTATGGGTTCCAGAAGTTGGTGCATATTTTAGAAATGTGCTAATTTTCAAAT